>CAUDMG010001827.1:25000-45657 GCA_958450375.1 Homarus gammarus
TTTTCCGAAAATCTTCCGAAATTTTTCCAAAATTTTCACAAAATTTTCACAAAATTTCCAAAATTTTCCAAAAATTTTCAGAAAATTTTCCCAAATTTTCCAAAATTTTCAGAAAATTTTCAGAAAATCCCAAAAATTTTCCAAAATTTTCCGAAATTTTTCAAAATTTTTTCGAAAATTTAGCAAAATTTCCAAAAATTTTCAGAAATTTTCAGAAAATTTTCCAAAAATTTCCCAAAATTTTCCCAAATTTTCCCAAATTTTCAGAAAATTCCCCAAACATTTTCCAAAAATTTTCAGAAATTTTCCGAAATTTTTCCAAAATGTTCCCAAATTTTCCGAAAATTTTCCCAAATTTTCCGAAATTTTTCCCAAATTTTCCGAAATTTTTCCAAAATTTTCCGAAATTTTTCCAAAACTTTCCCAAAATTTTCCAAAATTTTCAGAAAATTTCTAAAATTTTCCAAAAATTTTCAGAAATTTTCCAAAAATTTTCCCAAATTTTCAGAAAATTCCCCAAAAATTTTCGAAAATTTTCCAAAAATTTTCCGAAATTTTCCGAAATTTTCCGAAATTTTTCCAAAATTTTCGCAAATTTTCCAAAAGTTATCAGAAATTTTCAGAAAATTTTCCCAAATTTTCCAAAAAATTTGCCAAAATTTTCAGAAAATTCCCCAAAATTTTCGATAAATTTCCCAAAATTTTCAGAAAATTCCCCAAAAATTTCCGAAAATTTTCCAAAAATTTTCCAAAAATTTTCAAAAATATTTCCATATTTTCCCAAATTTTTCCAAATTTTCCGAAAATTTTCCAAAATTTTCCGAAATTTTTCCAAAATTTTCCGAAATTTTTCCAAAATTTTCAGGAATTTTCCGAAAATTTTCCCAAATTTTCAGGAATTTTCCGAAAATTTTCCCAAATTTTCAGAAAATTCCCCAAAAATTTTCGAAAATTTTCAGAAAATTTTCAGATAATTTTCCGAAATTTTTCCAAAAATTTAACAAAATTTAACAAAATTTTCACATAATTTCCAAAAATTTCCAAAATTTTCCAAAGATTTTCCAAAATTTTCCCAAAAATTTTCCAAATTTTTCCAAAATGTTCCAAAAATTTTCTCAAATTTTCCGAAATTTTTCCAAAATTTTCCGAAAATTTTCCCAAATTTTTCCAAAATTTTCCGAAAATTTTCCCAAATTTTCCCAAATTTTCCGAAAATTTTCCCAAATTTTCCGAAAATTTTCCCAAATTTTTCCAAAATTTTCCGAAAATTTTCCCAAATTTTCCCAAATTTTTCCAAAATTTTCCAAAAATTTTCCAAAATTTTCCCAAAAATTTTCCCAAATTTTCAGAAATTTTCCGAAATTCTTCCAAAATTTTCCGAAAAATTTCCCAAATTTTCCGAAATTTTTCCAAAATTTTCCCAAATTTTCCAAAAATTTTCCAAAATTTTTAGAAATTTTCCAAAAATTTCCCAAAATTTTCAGAAAATTTTCAGAAAATTCCCAAAAATTTTCGAAATATTTCCAAAAATTTTCCGAAAATTTTCCCAAATTTTCAGAAAATTCCCCAAAAATTTTCAGAAATTTTTCCAAAATTTTCCAAAATTTTCCGAAAACTTTCCAAAATTTTCCCAAATTTTTCCAAAATTTTCCTAAAATTTTCCCAAATTTTCCCAAAATTTTCGCAAATTTTCCCAAAATTTTCGCAAATTTTCCAAAAATTTTCGAAAATTTTCCAAAAATTTTCTCAAATTTTCCAAAAATTTTCCAAAATTTTCAGAAATTTTCCAAAAATTTCTGAAAATTTTCAGAAAATTCCCAAAATTTTCCGAAAATTTTCCCAAATTTTCCCAAATTTTTCCCAAATTTTTCCAAAATTTTCCGAAAATTTTTCCAAAATTTTCCAAACTTTTCCGAAAACTTTCCAAAATTTTCCCAAATTTTTCCAAAATTTTCCGAAAATTTTCCCAAAATTTCCCAAATTTTTCCAAAATTTTCCCAAATTTTCCCAAATTTTTCCAAAATTTTCCAAAAATTTTCCAAAATTTTCAGAAATTTTCCGAAATTTTTCCAAAATTTTCCGAAAATTTTCCCAAATTTTCCGAAATTTTTCCAAAACTTTCCAAAAATTTTCGCAAATTTTCCAAAAATTTTCCAAAATTTTCCAAAAATTTTCAGAAAATTTGCGAAAATTTTCCAAAAATTTTCCAAAAATTTTCGCAAATTTTCCAAAAATTTTCCAAAAATTTTCGAAAATTTTCGAAAATTTTCAGGAATTTTCCGAAATTTTTCCAAAATTTTCCGAAAATTTTCCCAAATTTTCAGAAAATTCCCCAAAAATTTTCGAAAATTTTCCAAAAATTTTCCGAAATTTTCCAAAAATTTTCCGAAATTTTTCCAAAATTTTCCCAAAATTTTCCCAAATTTTCCAAAAATTTTCAGAAAATTTCCAAAAAATTTCCAAAAATTTGGGAAAATCTGGGGAAATTTTGGGAAAATCTGGGGAAATTTCTGAAAAATCTTCGGAATTTTTTGGAAAATCTGGGGAAATTTTCAAAAAATTTTAAAAAATTTCAACAAATTTTCCAAAAATTTAAAAAATTTCCCCAGATTTTCCAAAAATTTCCCCAGATTTTCCAAAAATTTCCCTAGATTTTTCAGAAATTTCCCTAGATTTTCGCAAATTTTTTCCAAAATTTTCCGAAAATCTTCCGAAATTTTTCCAAAATTTTCACAAAATTTTCAGAAAATTTCCAAAATTTTCCAAAAATTTTCAGAAAATTTTCCAAAATTTTCAGAAAATTTTCAGAAAATCCCAAAAATTTTCCAAAATTTTCCGAAATTTTTCAAAATTTTCTCGAAAATTTAGCAAAATTTCCAAAAATTTTCAGAAATTTTCAGAAAATTTTCCAAAAATTTCCCAAAATTTTCCCAAATTTTCAGAAAATTCCCCAAACATTTTCCAAAAATTTTCAGAAATGTTCCGAAATTTTTCCAAAATGTTCCCAAATTTTCCGAAAATTTTCCCAAATTTTCCGAAATTTTTCCAAAATTTTCCGAAAATTTCTAAAATTTTCCGAAAATTTTCCCAAATTTTCAGAAAATTCCCAAAAAATTTTCGAAAATTTTCCAAAAATTTTCCGAAATTTTCCAAAATTTTCCGAAATTTTTCCAAAATTTTCGCAAATTTTCCAAAAGTTATCAGAAATTTTCAGAAAATTTTCCCAAATTTTCCAAAAATTTCCCAAAAATTTCCCAAAATTTTCAGAAAATTCCCCAAAATTTTCCAAAAATTTTCAGAAAATTCCCCAAAAATTTTCGAAAATTTTCCAAAAATTTTCCAAAATTTTTCAAAAATTTTTCCAAATTTTCCCAAATTTTTCCAAATTTTCCCAAATTTTTCCAAATTTTCCGAAAATTTTCCAAAATTTTCCGAAATTTTTCCAAAATTTTCAGGAATTTTCCGAAAATTTTCCCAAATTTTCAGAAAATTCCCCAAAAATTTTCGAAAATTTTCAGATAATTTTCCCAAAATTTCCGAAATTTTTCCAAAAATTTAACAAAATTTAACAAAATGTTCACATAATTTCCAAAAATTTTCCAAAATTTTCCAAAATTTTCCGAAATTTTTCCAAAATTTTTCCCAAATTTTCCAAAAAATTTCAGAAATTTTCAGATATTTTCCAAAAATTTTCCAAAAATTTTCCCAAAATTTTCCAAAAATTTTCAGAAAATTTTCAGAAAATTTCCAAAAAATTTCCAAAAATTTGGGAAAATCTGGGGAAATTTCTGACAAATCTAGGGAATTTTTTGGAAAATCTGGGGAAATTTTCCAAAAATTTAAAAAATTTCCCCAGATTTTCCAAAAATTTCCCTAGATTTTCCAAAAAATTCCCTAGATTTTTCAGAAATTTCCCCAGATTTTCCCAAATTTTTGGAAATTTTTTGGAAATTTTCTGAAAATTTTCTGAAAATTTTCCGAAATTTTTCCCAAATTTTCCAAAATTTTCAGAAAATTTCCAAAATTTTCAGAAAATTTCCAAAATTTTCCAAAAATTTTCCAAAATTTTCCGAAATTTTTCCAAAATTTTCCGAAATTTTTCAAAATTTTTCCGAAATTTTTCAAAATTTTTTCCAAAATTTAGCAAAATTTTCAGATAATTTCCAAAAATTTTCCAAAAATTTTCCAAATTTTCAGAAAAATCCCCAAAAATTTTCAGAAATTTTCCGAAAATGTTCCCAAATTTTCCCAAAATTTTCCAAAATTTTCCAAAATTTTCAGAAAATTTTCAGAAAATCCCAAAAATTTTCTAAAATTTTCCGAAATTTTTCCAAAATTTTCAAAATTTTTTCCAAAAATTTTCCAAAATTTTCCGAAATTTTCCGAAATTTTTCAAAATTTTTTCCAAAATTTAGCAAAACTTTCAGATAATTTTCCAAAAATTTTCAGAAATTTTCCCAAAATTTTCCCAAAATTTTCCCAAATTTTCAGAAAATGTTCCCAAATTTTCAGAAACTTTTCCCAAATTTTCAGAAAATTACCCAAAAATTTTCCAAAAATTTTCAGAAAATTCACCAAAAATTTTCCGAAATTTTTCCAAAAATTTCCGAAATTTTTCCAAAATTTCCCAAATTTTCTGAAATTTTTCCAAAATTTTCCCAAAATTTTCCGAAAAATTTCCCAAATTTTCCAAAAACTTTCCCAAAATTTTCGTAAATTCCCCAAAAATTTTCTTTTCCGAAAATTTTGGGAAAATTCTGAAAAAATTTGGGAAAATTTTCGGAAAATTTCTGAATATTTTCGGAAAATTTCGGAAAATTTTAGAAATTTTCGGAAAATTTTCGGAAAATCCCAAGAATTTTCCAAATTTTTCCAAAATTTTTCAAAATTTTCCAGAAATTTTCCCAAATTTTTCCAAAAATTTTCCCAAATTTTTCAAAAATTTCCCAAAATTTTCAGAAAATTTTCAGAAAATTCCCAAAAATTTTCAGAAAATTTTCAGAAAATTCCCCAAAAATTTTCCAAAAAATTTCCGAAATTTTTCCAAAACTTTCCCAAAATTTTCGCAAATTTTCCAAAAATTTTCAGAAATTTTCCGAAAATTTTCCCAAATTTTCAGAAAATTCCCCCAAAATTTCCGAAAATTTTCCAAAAATTTTCAGAAATTTTCCGAAATTTTCCGAAAATTTTCCAAAAATTTTCCGAAATTTTCCGAAAATTTTCCCTAATTTTCCGAAAATTTTCCGAAAATTTTCCCTAATTTTCCGAAAATTTTCCCAAATTTTCCGAAAATATTCCCAAATTTTCCGAAAATTTTCCAAATTTTCAGAAAATTTTCCGAATTTTCAGAAAATTTCCCAAAAAGTTTCCAAAAATGTTCCGAAAAATTTCCCAAATTTCCCCCAAAATTTTCGAAAATTATAAAAATTTTCAGAAATTTTTCGAAATTTTTCCGAAAAATTTCCCAAATTTTCCGAAATTTTTCCAAAACTTTCCCAAAATTTTCGCAAATTTTCGAAAAATTTCCAAAAATTTTCCATTTTCCAAAAATTTTCCAAAATTTTCAGAAAATTTCTAAAATTTTCCAAAATTTTCAGAAATTTTCCGAAAATTTTCCGAAATTTTCCGAAATTTTCCAAAAATTTTCCCAAATTTTTCCAGAATTTTCGGAAATTTTCCAAAAATTTTCCAAAAAATTTCAGAAATTTTCAGAAATTTTCCAAAATTTTTCCAAAATTTTTCCAAAATTTTCCCAAATTTTTCCGAAAATTTTCCCAAGTTTTTCCCAAATTTTCGCAAATTTTCCAAAAATTTTCAGACATTTTCCAAAAATTTTCCGAAATTTTTCCAAAATTTTATCAAAATTTTCGGAAAAATTTCCAAAACTTTTCCGAAATTTTTCCAAAATTTTCCGGAAATTTTCCAAAATTTTCAGAAAATTTTCCAAAAAATTGGGCGTCTGGGGAAATATTTGGAAAATCTGGGGAAATTTCTGAAAAATCTAGGAAATTTTTTGGAAAATCTAGGGAAATTTTTGGAAAATCTAGGGATTTTTTTGGAAAATCTGGGGAAATTTTTTAAATTTTTGGAAAATTTGTTGAAATTTTTGGAAAATTTTTGGAAATTTCCCCAGATTTTCCAAAATTTTTGGAAAATTTTTAGAAAATTTTTGGAAAATTTCGGAAAAATTTCGGAAATTTTCGGAAAATTTTGGAAAATTTTCGGAAAAATTTCCGTAAATCTAGGGAATTTTTTGGAAAACCTAGGGAAATTTTTTATATTTTTGGAAAATTTTTGGAAATTTCCCCAGATTTTCCAAAAAAATCCCTAGATTTTCCAAAAATTTCCCCAGATTTTCCCAATTTTTTGGAAAATTTTTGGAAAATTCGGAAAAGTTTCGGAAATTTTGGGAAAATTTTCTGAAAATTTCTGAAAATTTTGGGAAAATTTTTGGAAAATTTTGGACAATTTTCGGAAAAATTTCCGTAAACCTAGGGAAATTTCTGAAAAATCTAGGGAATTTTTTGGAAAATCTAGGGAATTTTTTGGAAAATCCAGGGAAATTTTTGGAAATTTCCCCAGATTTTCCAAAAAAATCCCTAGATTTTCCAAAAATTTCCCTAGATTTTCAAAAAAATTCCCTAGATTTGTCAGATATTTCCCCAGATTTTGGAAAATTTTTGGAAATTTTCTGAAAATTTCGGAAATTTGTGGAAAAAATTTGGAAAATTTTGGAAATTTTTTTTAAAATTTTCGAAATTTTTTTTAAAATTTTGGAAAATTTTCTGAAAATTTTGGAAAATTTTCTGAAAATTTTGGAAAATTTTTTGAAAATTTTGGAAAATTTTCTGAAAATTTTTGAAATTTTTTGGAAAATTTTTTGGAATTTTCTGAAAATTTCTGAAAATTTTTGAAAATTTTTGAAAATTTTTTTTGGAATTTTCTGAAAATTTTTGGAAAATTTCTGAAAATTTTTGGAAAATTTTGGAAAAATTTCTGAAAATTTTGGGAAAATTTCGGAAAATTTTGGAAAAGTTTTGGGAATTTTCTGAAAATTTTAGAAAAATTTCGGAAAATTTCGGAAAATTTTCGGAAAATTTTGGAAAAATTTCGGAAAATTTCTGGAAAATTTTGGAAAAATTTCGGAAAATTTCTGGAAAATTTTGGAAAATTTTTGGAAAATTTTTGGGAATTTCTGAAAATTTTGGGAAAATTTTTGAAAATTTTCTGAAAATTTTCTGAAAATTTCGGGAAAATTTTTGAAAATTTTCTGAAAATTTTCTGAAAATTTCGGGAAAATTTCGGAAAATTTTGGAAAATTTTTGGAAAAATTTCTGAAAATTTGGGCAAAATTTTTCGAAAATTTTTGGGAATTTTCTGAAAATTTTCTGAAAATTGTGGAAAAATTTCGGAAAATTTTGGAAATTTCGGAAAATTTTTGGAAAATTTCTGAAAATTTTTGGAAATTTTTTTAAAATTTTTGGAAATTTTTTTAAAATTTTTGGAAAATTTTGTAAAATTTTTGGAAAATTTTGTAAAATTTTTGGAATATTTTGTGAAATTTTTTGGAAATTTTATGAAAATTTTGGCAAAATTTGGAAGAATTTTGGGAAAATTTTGGAAAAATTTCGGAAATTTTTGGAAAAATTTCGGAAATTTTTGGAAAATTTTGGAAAATTTTCGGAAAATTTGGGAAAATTTTTGGAAAATTTTCGGAAAATATTGGAAAAATTTCGGAAGATTTCGGGAAAATTTCGGAAAATTTTCGGAAAATTTACGGAAAATTTCGGAAAATTTTCGGAAAATTTACGGAAAATTTCGGAAAATTTACGGAAAATTTCGGGAAAATTTTCGGAAAATTTACGGAAAATTTTCGGAAAATTTCCGGAAAATTTTCGGAAAATTTCCGGAAAATTTCGGAAAATTTCTGGAAAATTTTTTGAAAATTTTCGAAAATTTTTGGGAATTTTCTGAAAATTTTCTGAAATTTTTTGGATAATTTTTGAAAATTTCTGAAAATTTTCAGAAAATTTTCGGGAATTTTCTGAAAATTTTCTGAAAATTTTTGGAAATTTTTGTAAAATTTTTTGAATATTTTGTAAAATTTTTTGAAAATTTGGGAAAATTTTTCGAAAATCAGGGTAAATTTTTTACATTTTTGGAAAATTTTTGGAAATTTCCCCAGTTTTTCCCAAAGATTCCCTAGATTTTCCCAAAAATTCCCTAGATTTTCAGAAATTTCCCCAGATTTTCCAAAATTTTTTGAAAATTTTTGGAAATTTTCTGAAAATTTTTGAAAAATTTGGGAAAAATTTGGAAAAATTTGGGAAAAATTTCGGAAAATTTGGGAAAAATTTCGGAAAATTTGGGAAAAATTTTGGAAAATTTTCGGAAATTTTTGGAAATTATCTGAAAATTTTGTAAAATTTTGGAAAATTTTTGGGAAAATTTCGGTAAATTTTGTAAAAATTTCGGAAAATTTTGGAAAAATTTCGGAAATTTTGGAAAAATTTCGGAAATTTTGGAAAAATTTCGGAAAATTTTGGAAAAATTTCGGAAATTTTGGAAAAATTTCGGAAATTTTGGAAAAATTTCGGAAATTTGGGGAACATTTTCTGAAAATTTCGGAAAAATTTCTGAAAATTTTTGGCAAATTTTCGGAAAATTTTCGAAATTTTTTGGGAATTTTCTGAAAATTTTTGGAAAATTTTGGAAAATTTTTGGAAATTTTTGGAAAAATTTCGGAAAATTTTGGAAAATTTTCTGAAAATTTCTGAAAATTTTTGGAAATTTTTGGAAAATATTGTAAAATTTTTGGAAAATTTTCTTAAAATTTTGGGAAATTTAATGAAATTTTTGGAAAATTTCTGAAAATTTTTCGGAAAATTTTTGAAAATTATTTTGAGCAGAAAACAAGCGTTTTCCGTGAAAAAAATTGAATGCACTGCTTTGTGCAGAAAACAAGCATATCCCGTGAAATGAAGTGTTTTCACTAGAAGTAACTAGAAGTAAAATTAACTAAAAACAGCATTTTTAGGAGAAAAAAGGCGTTTTCTGTGAGATTAGTAAAACTTACTGAAATACACTGTTTTGGGGCAGAAACTGATATTTCCAGTAAGAGAAGAAAAACTAACTCGAAGCAGCGCTTTGAGCAGAAAATAAGCGTTTTCCGTGATAAGACGTCAGTGAACTAAATACACTTTTTTGTGCAGAAAACAAGCGAATTTCGTGAAAATAAGTAAAACTAACGAATTCCACTGTTTTCATTCAAAATTGAGTGCTTTCACTAGAAGAAAAAACTAACAAAAACAGCGTTTTCCGTGACTGAAGTAAAACTTACTAAAATACACTGTTTTGAATAAAAACTGAGTGTTTCCAGTACAAGAAGTAAAATTAACTAAAAGCATTGTGTTTGAACAGAAAACGTGCGATTTCCGTGGAAAAACATCTGAACTAAAATACACTGTTATCGTGAAAAAATAATATGAACGAAAATGCACTGTTTTGTGAAAAAAAGAAAAATATCGAATTCCTGGAAAAATTCCTGGAAAAACGCGTAAGGGTCCCCCCCTTACGCGTTTTTTCACCCAAATATGATTTTCTCTCAGACTTGAAATTTGGTGGGATTAATTTCAGTAATTAAGTACATCCAGAAAAACATAACACAACCACCCAATCACCTGAGAAACCAATAGTTTGCGAGTACTGAAATAAGTAATGAGAAAAATTTCATTAAAATATTCCAAGCATCATAACGACCACTAATTATTCCGCAATCGAACTTTCGATTATAGGACCGGAATCAGCATCTTCAGGAGTACCTATACTGTGATTTTGAACAAAATCGCATTTATCGCGTTTTGTCTCGACCCTGGAAAAAACGCGTAAGGGGGGACCCTTAATGGTTTTTTCAGCCAAATATGATTTTCTCTCAGACTTGAAATTTGGTGGGATTAATTTCAGTAATTAAGTACATCCAGAAGAACATAACACCACCACCCAATCACCTGAGAAACCAATAGTTGGCGAGTACGGAAATAAGTATATATATATATATATATATATATATATATATATATATATATATATATTCTGATAACCACAAAGAAAGAAGAAAACACGAAGTTCCCAAACGCTTTCGTGTAATTCACATCTTCAGGGGTGAGTACAGACTAAAGAGACCTGACCTGACCACCAACCGTTGTGTGCAATTTAAAGATTAGTAGGGTCATTACCTAATACCTGACCATTGTGGACCTGGTCTCACCCTCCTCTGTATATATACACCTTGGTTTGTATTTCTCTCTCTAGTCTGTACTCGCCCCTGAAGATGTGAATTACATGAAAGCGCTTGGGAACTTCGTGTTTTCTTCTTTCCTGGTGGTTATCAGCATATACCTAGATCACGCGCACCTACAGTGATTTACTTGCATATATATATATATACTGCATATATATATATATATATATATATATATATATATATATATATATATATATATATATATATATTGTTACGAGTTGGGGATTTAGAATATAGTTATACGTCTACCCAGATCCCAACAGGTAACAACAAAAAAAAAACAAAGACAATCGGACTATAAAAGGGTAGACAAAGGATGCGAGTTTTCGTTGTGTATAATAAAGTACCATAAATTCCTTAACAAAACATTCAGCTATCTATAATTGACCCTTAACCATGCTTAACCTAAACATTAACAGTATATACATATTAATACAACATAGGATAATTTGAAGCAAGTGGACGTGGGGGAGGCAATACAAGATTACAAATACTTAAGTGCGGAGCTGAGATGGCTGACGAGTAAGGCTGAGTATTGTAGAAGACGGTAAGTAGTCACTGTGCCGTAGGTTCCAGGGTAGGTGATCCTGTGGTCACTTCCCAGAGTGAACTGCTCTCTCCTTGAATTGGAGCTCACAAAGAAGACTTGGAGGAAGTGACGCAACAACCAGGATATGGAGAAGGGAAACCCCGGAGTGGTAACTAAGACGAGTCATACTCGTGTCTCGTCCCTAGATGGCGTTGCTCGTGGTGCTGGGTGGGTAGATCAAGACAATAGATGGCGTGGTTCGTAGTGCTGGGTGGAGGGGTTCGTAACACACCCCCCCTCCAAAGACCTCCATAGCGAGGCGCGAAGGAGGTGATCACCTGGTGCGTCTGGAGAGTAGCTGCTGCATTTCCACTGGAGCTCGGGATAAGGAGTCTGCAATCAGGTTGTCCACCCCCTTTATGTGCCGGACTTGTAGATTATAGGGCTGGGTGAGGAGAGCCCAGCGGAGGATTCGCTGGTTGGAGGTCTTGTTGGTTTGGATGAACGTGAGTGGGTTATGGTCGGTGAAGACTAGGGTTGTTCGTGGGCAAGACTGGAGGTAACATTCAAACTTCTTTATTGCCAACACCAGAGCCAGGGCCTCCTTCTCTATGGTCGAGTAGTTGGTCTGATGTTTTTTCAACTTGGCGGAGTAATATGCCACAGGGTGAAGGACATCAGTGGTTGGGTCGGGTTGTAGGAGCACAGCCCCAACTCCGACACCACTAGCGTCGATTTGCAGATGGAAGGGCAAGGTGTAGTCAGGGGGGTGGACTACAGGCTTGGAGGCAAGGAAGGCTTTGAGGCGGTGGAAAGACTGGTCGCACCTCTGGTTCCAGATGTAAGGGACCGCAGAACTGGTAAGGTCTGTGAGGGGTCCGGCCACGCTGGAGAAGTTACTGCAGAACCGACGGTAGTAGCCGCACATCCCCAGGAAGCGCATGAGTTCCTTCCTCGTCCTTGGAGTGGGGAAGGACAAGATGGCTTTAACGTTTGCATCCTTGGGTCTCACCATACCATGCCCAACGATATGTCCCAGGTAAGTCACTGAGGCCTGGCCAAAAGCAGATTTAGCCAGGTTTATGGTGAATCCAGTCTCTTGCAGTCGTGCCAACAGTATCTCCAAACGCACCAGATGTTCGTCCCAGCCGTCCGACACCACCACTAGGTCATCCAGGTAGGCGAACGTCCCACCTAGGTCCTGAATTAGGTAGTTGATGGCCCTCTGGAATGTGGCTTGAGCTTAGAAAAGCCAAACGCCATAACCAAATATTGAAAAAGACCAAATGGAGTTCTAAATGCGGAGATTATTTTTGCCCTATCCGTGAGTCCCACTTGATAATATCCTTTCAACAGGTCCACGGTACTGATAAATTTTGCACAGCCTATGCTGTCTATTATATCTTCAATCAAAGGTAAAGGGTAGGAGTCTGAGACAGGGACCTGGTTCACTTTACGATAATCGGTACAGAAACGAAAAGTGCCATCGGGTTTTGGAATGAGAAGGCAAGGTGAAGCCCAGGGGGAGGTACTAGGCTCAGCTAAGTTATGTTTAACAAAAAATCTACCTTTTTCATAATCGATTTTTTTTTGTGGATTTAGTCGATATACTGATTGCCTAATGGGTTGTACATCATCTGAGATTAGCTTAATATCGTGTTTAAGTATATTGCAAAACCCTGGGAGGTCTGATGTGACTTTAGGAAATGTTGATAATAACTTAGTGAGATCTTTTGCTTGAGATGGATTCAGAACAGAAAAATACTCATCCAAGTTGTTGAGTATGTGACTGTTAGCAGGGTTCTCTTTAGGTAGAGGGAAGTCTAAATTCTCCAATAGGTCCATGTCATCTGTCTCCGGCTCCGGCCCTGACAAAACCGTATGCAATACAGGTAGGCTTACAGCCTCTGGGATGTCTTCCTCTGACTGCCTGGAATGGTAAAGTTTCATGAGATGAATGTGAACAAGTTGTGAATCTTTTCTGCGATCAGGAGTATGGACTATATAGTTGAGAGGAGATAGTTTATTAGCAACTATATAGGGACCAGTAAACTTGCTTTTTAGGGGAGAGCCTGGAATGGGTAGAAAGAGTAACACTTTGTCACCTGGAGAAAATGATCTTTTAACTAATTTAGGTTGGGACTTCACCATTTTCTCTTGGACTTTTTTTAAGTTTGACTGAGCAATGGTTCGGACTTCAGTTAATTTGTCCCGTAAAGTGTCAATGTATTGGGAAACTGTTGCGGGCTTAATAGATGGAGTGTCAAACCACTGCTTCTTTACTATTTTAAGGGGTCCCCTAATTTGTCTCCCATATAGTAACTCGAACGGCGAGAAACCCAATGACTCCTGGGGACATTCCCTGATGGCAAAGAGTAACAAGTCTATGCTTTCATCCCATTCCTTTTGGTGTTCTATACAGTATTTTTTGATCATTGATTTGAAAGTTTGATGGAACCGTTCCAAGCAACCTTGGGATTGTGGGTGGTAAGCCGAAGATGTACAATGGTCCACACTGAGGTCTTTCATCACCTGTTTGAAAAGATTGCTCGTAAAATTGGTGCCCTGATCGGATTGGATCTCTTTAGGAATGCCCACTGAAGTGAAAAGGTGCAAAAGATGTTTGATTACGTTTTTTGAAGTGATGCTTTTAAGGGGAAAAGCCTCAGGATAACGTGTACTGGTATCCATAACTGTGAGCAGGAATTGATTTCCCTTCTTAGTCTTTGGTAATGGGCCCACACAATCCACAACAATCTTTTCAAATGGTGTAGAAAATACTGGGATGGGCTTAATGGGAGCTGCTGGTATACTTTCATTTGGTTTTCCTACCATTTGACAAATATGACAAGATTTTAGGTACTTTGACACATCCTTCCTAAGTCCAGGCCAATAATAGTGTTGGAGGAGCTTTTTATATGTTTTCAGGATTCCCAAATGTCCTGAAATACCATCATGGGCAAGGGCAATTAATGCTGGTCTGACTGAGGCGGGAATTACCACTTGATGTATTTCAGACCACGTGTCTAGATGGGCAAGCTCAGGGGGCCTATAGGCCCTCATCAAAACCCCTTCATGATAATAAAAACACGGAAGGGTGTTAAAATCTTTACCCTCAACTGCTGCATGATGAAGTTTATTCAAAGATGGATCAGATTGTTGGGCTTTAATGAGCTCATCCTTACTAATGGTCTTATTGTACAGATCTTCTGTGGGTAGTAAGATATTGGAGGTGGTTTTTGATGAAGCGGGCCCATTTCGCACACTCTGCGACCGGGTGACAGCACAAGATGGGAAAAGATGAGGAATAGTTTCTTTAAGGTCAGTGGTGGAGTTGACAGGTAAGGGAGAGTCGACTGTCTTTATGTTAGGAACCACTAGATCTCCTACCAAGTCATTACCCAATAATAAATGAATGCCGCACACAGGCATTGGGTCTTTCCTTATGGCTATTTGCACTTCCCCAGTAATCAAGGGACATTGGAGGTGCACTTTAGCTAAAGGATAGGAAGAATGGGATGAGAGATCTGAAATTAGAACACTCTCATTAGTAAATGCGGTAGATATATCAGGAATGACGTTAAACAGGAGGATAGATTGTGCTGCGCCCGTATCACGTAGTATACGAATAGGGAAAGAAAAAGACCCCTCTATGATTGAAATTTTTCCCTTATAGGTGAATGAAGAGAAGAGATCCTGATGGGGCCTTTCCACAGTGGTGGTTGCTATTGGTTTGGATTTGGGATCCAGGGAACTGCTTTTAGTAGTTCGACACTTTGGGTGTTTACAAGACTGGATCGTATGGCCAGGGTTTTTACAGCAAGAACAATAATACTTGGATGCATCAGGGGGGGGGGGGGGTAGGTGTGGGATCCTTTCGACCTACCACTCACGCCGCCAAGGTTATCATCAGAGGAGGACCTAACATGTCGGAAAGTACCACGTTCCCTACGGCACAGTGACTCCACCAGCAAGGCGTACTCATCAGCCAGCTCAGCCGCACGCCCTAAATTAACCTCTCCACGCTCCTCCACATGCTTCAAGATGTGAAATGGTATCTTGCTCTTCCACTCCTTCAGGACTACCAAGTTATACCTAGGGAAATTACACTTCTGAATATTGCTCTTCTGAGAATATCCTTAGATAAGGATAAGAGACTTGAAAGGGGAAGGGCGTATTACGGCATTAATATAAAGATCCGGATTAACAACCCTGAGATACTTGAAAGAGGAAGGGCGTATTACGGCATTTATATAAAGATCCGGATTAACAACCCTGAGATACTTGAAAGAGGAAGGGCGTATTACGGCATTAATATAAAGATCCGGATTAACAACCCTGAGATACTTGAAAGAGGAAGGGCGTATTACGGCATTAATATAAGATCCGGATTAACAACCCTGAGATACTTGAAAGAGGAAGGGCGTATTACGGCATTAATATAAAGATCCGGATTAACAACCCTGATATACTTGAAAGAGGAAGGGCGTATTACGGCATTTATATAAAGATCCGGATTAACAACCCTGAGATACTTGAAAGAGGAAGGGCGTATTACGGCATTTATATAAAGATCCGGATTAACAACCCTGGAGTTTGGTATGATTGACCCTGAATGAGATAATGAGAACAATAATGGAGGCTTTATAATTATGGGGTCGTGGTAGAGCGGGGCGTCCCAAGATATCACTTCACCCTATACTAGTGACAGTGGAACAGCCTACTCTGGAGTGAGGGTACAGCATTAAACCGATCCGGATTCTTCCCTACACTCGATAAGACTTACTACACGACTGCCAGGTGTAAGAACAGGTAAGCTTTATGACACTTGGAACCTAGTATCCTACGTCTGTCACTCTTACTGTACGATAATACCAATATATGCACACACATATGAAGGAAATTTTAAACCACCGTAAAGCAATTGTGAACAGAAGTGACTGGGAGGAATAATTAACAAGGAATTACAAAGGAGGAAGTAATATGGTACTTAAGGTCGTGTCCTGTCACGGTCGCCATTTGTTACGAGTTGGGGATTTAGAATATAGTTATACGTCTACCCAGATCCCAACAGGTAACAACAAAAAAAAAACAAAGACAATCGGACTATAAAAGGGTAGACAAAGGATGCGAGTTTTCGTTGTGTATAATAAAGTACCATAAATTCCTTAACAAAACATTCAGCTATCTATAATTGACCCTTAACCATACTTAACCTAAACATTAACAGTATATACATATTAATACAACATACGATAATTTGAAGCAAGTGGACGTGGGGGAGGCAATACAAGATTACAAATACTTAAGTGCGGAGCTGAGATGGCTGACGAGTAAGGCCGAGTATTGTAGAAGACGGTAGGTAGTCACTGTGCCGTAGGTTTCAGGATAGGTGATACTGTGGTCACTTCCCAGAGTGAACTGCTCTCTCCTTGAATTGGAGCTCACAAAGAAGACTTGGAGGAAGTGACGCAACAACCAGGATATGGAGAAGGGAAACCCTGGAGTGGTAACTAAGACGAGTCATACTCGTGTCTCGTCCCTAGATGGCGTTGCTCGTGGTGCTGGGTGGGTAGATCAAGACAATAGATGGCGTGGTTCGTAGTGCTGGGGTTCGTAACAATATATATATATATATACACAGTATATATATATATACACAGTATATATATATATATATATATATATATATATATATATATATATATATATATATATGTAACCGGTCGGAATTTACTGGACTTTAATTTCTCACTTGACTTGGGGTTTATTTAAAATTAATAGATGGTAATGGCAGTGGAAGCGCCCCTTTGAGAAAAATCCCGAACCAGCACAAGAACACTTAAATCTACTAAACAAAATAAATTGTCCGTGACCCGTGGAAGGATAGCGTCTGTGACTGGGATGAATGAGACACACTGTAACATTTAGACAATTACATTCCCTCCAACACTACAAACACAATCAAATAATGGTACACCAATATGCGCACCTCTCAACTTGAACTTAAAACACTACTCTGGGGAATAAAAGTTATACATGATATAGAAATTATTAGAACCTCAGGCAACAATAAATTTGAAGTATTAAGAACTGTTGCGTGCACACATGAACCAGGCCTTCAAGGCATTCACACAATAATATCAGTCACTTAGGTATTAAAACAAATAGAAATTAACTACTCTACAATGAATAGGCCTTAAGGGCACTCAACACAATTATAGCACCCCAATAGATGCACACTTCCTAACCTAACCACTACTCTGGGGAATAAAAGTTTTATCTGAGATCAGAATTATGAAGAACAATCAGAGGCATTAAAAGAATCAAATCACAGTATCACTCTGGTTCCACTTGATGGCACAAACATTCAAAACAATATCAAAATTATCTAGAAACTATTAAACTACACCCGTAATAAGGGAGGGAAAATGTTCCTCCTGGTATCTCCTAGAGACCTAGACTCACGGTCTCAGTGTGTGACCCTTAGTCAACTCAGATAGCCTCAGTGTACTCCCAGTGCGTCCATAAAGCGGACGGGAGTGAGCCAATCAGACCTTGTACAGTTGAGAGAAGCTTTAGCGTCCCGTTAGCAAGAGGGTTTCACTAGCAGCTCGGGACACGTGGTGATGTGCCCGGAGTGGTAAGAACTGATCACCCACTGCTGGTCCCGTGTCGTTTAGTTGTCGGGAGCACTCGTTCACTCAAGAGATCCTTTGCTACCCCGCTAAACAGTGACAGGCCTACTTTGCTCGGTCCAATGGCGACAATCGCCACCCTCAATCATCCACGGCAGTCTCAAACGGCAGTCAATCTCTCGCAGTCAACTCCGGGTCAACTCCAGTCAAGTGGGTTCTCACGGAAACCCTGAAATGAACTCACTGTTAGCTCTAGTTTACTTTACCACTGCCCTATCTAACCCTGTCTGAGATCGAATGAGACTTACTTGTTATACTGCAATATTTCAGCACAGGTGACTAGGCCACGTGACTATTTCTGGGACAGACGCGCAGAGACGTCTTGTTTGTGTGAGTGCTATCCGGGACTGAGGGAGAGGCCTCGTCGCGTTCTCTCAAGGTGTGAGCTTGGGCCTACGTGACTTATTTTCCGCCTAACTAATAACTCCTTGGGACACCCGTAACATTATTCAGACTGCTAAACGATCTATAATAATTTAAAATTCAATAATAGTCCCTTACTTCATGACTCGCATCATTATTCAATCGGTAAACTACATTTAATATCATATAGGCCTAATTCCACCATCTCCCGCTAGGAGGGGGAAGCGCTCTCTCCCCTCCCATGACCTTGAACGCTCAGTGTTGCCAATGGCGGGGCATTCGAAATTACTCTGAAATTTCTGAATATTACATATATATATATATATATATGTATATATATATATACATATATATATATATATACATATATATATATATATACATATATATATATATATATATACATATATATATATATACTGTGTATATATATATATATATATATATATATATATATATATATATATATATATATATATATAATCAACACCTCAACCCGCCAGGATTCGAACCTACGGCCCACAAGCCTATGACTGGGGAACGCTAACCGCTGGACCACCAGGATGCTAAAAGCAGTCCTAGACTTTGTTATATTTCACACAAAGCCTGTTCAACGAGCTTATGGCGCCGTGAACCTCTGATGGGGACCACCCGCACCACTTAGGTGGTCAGAGTAACGTTTTACCAAATCCGGCTTCGAAACACGAGGATCCATATATATTTCATTAGCCCAATAAAGCACGCGGACTTCTACATACAATCAACACCTCAACCCGCCAGGATTCGAACCCACGGCCGACAAGCCTATGACTGTGACCGGGGAACGCTAACCGCTGGACCACCAGTGTGTATTTATATATATACTGTATATATATATATATATATATATATATATATATATATATATATAGTGTGTATATATATATATACTGTATATATATATATATATATATATATATATATATATATATATATATATAGTGTGTATATATATATATACTGTATATATATATATATATATATATATATATATATATATATATATACCTGTATAGTGTTTATATATATATATATATATATATATATATATATATACTGTATATATATATATATATATATATATATATATATACTGTATATATATATATATATATATATACTGTATATATATATATATATATATATATATATATACTGTATATATATATATATATATATATATATATATATACTGTATATATATATATATATATATATTTTGTATATATATATATATTATATATATATATATATATATAGTGTGTATATATATATATATATAGTGTATATATATATATATATATACTGTATATATATTTACATATATATATACTGTATATATATATATATATATATATATATATATATATATATATATATATATATATATACCTGTATAGTGTGTATATATATATACTGTATATATATATATATATATATACATATATATATATATATATATATATGTATATATATGTATATATATATATATATATATATAGTGTGTATATATATATATAGTGTATATATATATATATATACTGTATATATATTTATATATATACTATATATATATATATATATATATATATATATTATATATATATATATATATATATATACCTGTATAGTGTGTATATATACTGTGTATATATATATATTATATATATATATATATATATATATATATATACTGTATATATATATATATATATATACTGTATATATATATATTTTTTTTTTTTTTTTTTTTTGCGAAAGTCATTAAATAATTACACTTCACTTCAAATACCTTGGGGTCTTTCATCACCTGTTTGAAAAGATTGCTCGTAAAATTGGTGCCCTGATCGGATTGGATTTCTTTAGGAATGCCCACTGAAGTGAAAAGGTGCAAAAGATGTTTGATTACGTTTTTTGAAGTGATGCTTTTAAGGGGAAAAGCCTCAGGATAACGTGTACTGGTATCCATAACTGTGAGCAGGAATTGATTTCCCTTCTTAGTCTTTGGTAATGGGCCCACACAATCCACAACAATCTTTTCAAATGGTGTAGAAAATACTGGGATGGGCTTAATGGGAGCTGCTGGTATACTTTCATTTGGTTTTCCTACCATTTGACAAATATGACAAGATTTTAGGTACTTTGACACATCCTTCCTAAGTCCAGGCCAGTAATAGTGTTGGAGGAGCTTTTTATATGTTTTCAGGATTCCCAAATGTCCTGAAATACCATCATGGGCAATGGCAATTAATGCTGGTCTGACTGAGGAGGGAATTACCACTTGATGTATTTCAGACCACGTGTCTAGATGGGCAAGCTCAGGGGGCCTATAGGCCCTCATCAAAACCCCTTCATGATAATAAAAACACGGAAGGGTGTTAAAATCTTTACCCTCAACTGCTGCATGATGAAGTTTATTCAAAGATGGATCATATTGTTGGGCTTTAATGAGCTCATCCTTACTAATGGTCTTATTGTATAGATCTTCTGTGGGTATGAAGATATTGTAGGTGGTTTTAGATGAAGCGGGCCCATTTCGCACACACTGTGACCAGGTTACAGCACAAGATGGGAAAAGATGAGGAATTGTTTCTTTAAGGTCACTGGTGGAGTTGACAGGTAAGGGAGAGTCGACTGTCTTTATGTTAGGAACCACTAGATCTCCTACCAAGTCATTACCCAATAATAAATGAATTTCTGAAAATTTTTGGAAAATTTTGGAAAA
>CAUDMG010001828.1:0-102500 GCA_958450375.1 Homarus gammarus
GAGTACCTTAGCTTTCGTCTTTATTCAAGACATCTTCAGAGGCAACTGGATTACATGGAATGTGTATAAGATGACGGACCATTTAATTAATCGGGATATATGTGTTAGGTTCTGAATAATAAGTTCTATATACAGGAGAGAACACAAACACCTGTATAGTTTTGTAGGTTCGGTTTACTGGATAAGAGTATGTACACAGAGGGAAGCAGCACTTTCCCTTGGCTAGGCTCCTTGTCAACTGCTATACGTCGCCAGGCACATTAATTAAGCATGTGGGATATGGTAATAACATTGCCACACGCTGCTAGCTAGGCTGAATAAATAATACATAAATGGAGCACATACATAATATACATACATGATATATAATCCAGCATACATAATATACATACACCTCCCTCCCCCCTATACGCTCATAGCAAAGTCTTGAGCGGACCTTTTCTTTTGGATCCGTTCTGAGCGTCGAGGGACTTCATCACTGGGAAGGGTATGGGACTCAACACTGGTGGCGGGGCCAGCAGAAGGCATTGTTACGGGTCGGAGAAAACGGCGGTTCCTCCACCACACACGACCACTGGGTAACCGCACCTGGTAGTCCCGTGACCTGCCGAGACCCATGACTACGCCTACTTTGTCCCAACGTAGGGAGGTCGGGTCCTGAACACGGACTTGGGTGCCGACACTCAACCTGGGGAGAGAACGGGCGTGGTCATTGTAGCGGGCGACGACGTCCTGAACACGTTCGGCGGCTCGGCGATCACAATCCTCTGTCTTGGCCTGCCACTCCTTGGAGAAGGATTGAGGGTGAGCAGGGACACAAGAACGAAGGGGGCGTCCATACAAAACCTGGGCAGGGGAGCGTCCGGTGTAGTTAGGTGTGTTGCGGAGTTCAAGAAGACCCCTGTCGAAGGCCTCGCAGTCAATGTTCCCAGAAGGGGCCACCTTAAGGATGAGGTGCTTCAGGGATTTGACAGCAGCCTCAGCGTGGCCGTTGGACTGCGGGTAATGGGGCGATGACAACACATGCCGGACTCCCCATCGGTCAAGGAACACAGCAAAGTCCCGGCTTGTGAACTGAGGCCCTCCGTCGGTTCGCAGGCGTACAGGAACGCCCACGTCACGGAAGTAGTGGCGGAACTTGCTGATGGTGGCGGCAGACGTCGTGTCATTACCGCACTTGATGACAACCGGCCAACCAGAGAGACGGTCGACGATAACGAGGAAGGACTTTCCTGACACACAGAAAAAGTCGGCCGACACAGACTCAAAGGGGCGGGTGGGGTTGTCGTCACTCATAAAGGGTTCCTGCTGCTGGCTGGGTTGTAATACGCGGCGGGGCTTACACACCTGGACAGCATTGGAGATGTCGGGGTCGATGCCAGGCCGGAACACAGTCTGTCTTGCACGCCGTTTGGTGGCCTCGGCTCCACAGTGACTGTCGTGGAGGCGAGCCAAGGCGTGGAGACTTGAAGCAGCAGGGACAACTACCGAAGGAGAGGTGTCACTGGCCAGAGGTAGGGGCAGGGCGGCAGCAGGGTAGTTGCTGCTCCCTTCGTGCACCCTGTTGGCGTGTTTTACCTCGAGAATCGGTGTTGGGAAGTCCTGGGAGATGATGGCCAACTCTTGGCAATGTCTGTAGGACAGCAAAGGAGTCGGGACGCCATTATGCACATCAATCCAGGCTTGACACGACCTGTTGCCAAAGGTGACGTGTGCATAGAGTGAACCTAGGGCCGGGGTCATCTGTGAACCATCTGCCATAAAGCGGAGATCCTTGGGGGGCGGTCCTAGATCACTTGGAGAGAGCCCCAAGCATTGCAAATGCTGGGGACCGATGACTGTAGCATCAGCGCCGGTGTCGGGCAACATCTGAAGACGGGATGACACACCGCCGTAGGTCACGATGACGCTGATGTACTGGGGGACTTTGGTCCTGGGACGCGGGGGGGAGCACACATTCCTAATGTGGCTCGAGCGTTGTCAGGAGTCGTCGTGCCTCTGATTGGAAGACTGTGGGCGGCCCTCTCTGGTGGAAGGGGGCTGAAGCTTCCGCCGACGCGGTCCCTTGGGTATGTTGGAAGGGCAACACTTGTCATAGTGGCCCAGACGACCACACACATTGCACTGGACGCGTTTGGCTGGGCACCGTACTGTGAGTGACCAGTGGCCCTTACGGTCACAACTGTTGCAGGTAGACTGAGCAGCTGGACACACCTGTGTTCCGTGCTGCTTACCACAGTTGTTGCAAAATAAACCGGGCGTGGACGTGGTGGGCGAAGGCGTAGGAACAGACTTCTTGTCCTTCTTGTACCGGGACACAGCGCGTACAGCTGTAGGGGGAGCACGGATGGCAGAGGTGGCACACCTGGCAGCCTCATAGGAGCGACATATCGTCAACACATCCTTAAGAGAAGAGGAAGAGTCGAGGGAGGTGAGGCGTTGGACAAGTTCCTCGTCCTTAACACCCATCAGGATCACCTGCCTCAACTGGGTCTCCTCGCACTGCTGGTGGTGGCCTGGACATATATCTACCTCTTCCGAGGCTCTCTTAAGACGCACGTAAAAGGCATCAAAAGACTCACCCTCCATCTGTCTGCAGCTAAACAATTCCCTCCTGCGCAGAGCTTCATTCTGCTGTCCTTTGATGTGCCGTTGTAGAACGTCCAGTACCTCCTCTACAGACAGCAAAGAGGTTGGGGGTACCTGCAACGTATGTTCCAAGACACGCTGAATTTCCAAGGACAGGCACATACGCAGCTGGATGAGTTGTTTAGGCTGTGACAAACTCTGGAGATCCACCATTGTAGAATAATCAGTCCACCGTCGCCGCCATTCACGAAAAGTCTGGAAATTCACATCAGGCTTCAAGATGGGCGGTGTTTGAGCTGCTGCTTTAGGTGGGGCTGGGGGGTGTGAAGGAAGCATGGATGAGGTATCTGAACCAGTCAGTACCGAGGCAGTGTTAGAGCCAGGGGCTTGGTTAACAGTGAGGCGAGATATCAAGGCTTCAAACCGTTCACTGTCTTCCAATCTCCGTTGGTTGTCTCGTTCTGCCTCTGCTTGCCTTCTGTGCTCATCCGCCAAACGTCTGTGGGCTTCATCCTCGCGTTTCTCATCTCTCATAAACTTCAGTAAAGCAATTATCTCTGGAGACAACGCTGAATATTGAGGTGAGGGACTGCGCGATGTGGGGGCTGGAGCGTCGTGGCCGGCCTGGTCATCCATCTCTGCGGGGCTATCACCCGCCTGGCTCATCCAGGCTCTGGGTCCACGGCTACGTAAGGCGTGAGACATAACTACTTCCTCTGTGTACTATGTCTTAAATCAGTGTTGACCGGTCAGCCCGTCGTATCAACAAGATTTCAGACAAAATATTAATTAAATCCACAGATAAGTAGGTTATATATATAAAATATATATAAGGAAGCCGCGCAGTCAGCGAGTGTTAGTACATGTATGTGTGTGAGTGAGTGTGTGTCCTGGGCGGGTAGAGCGTCTCGCCCCAGCTGTGAGGGGGGGGGGTGGAGGCGGTGCTGTGAGGGGGTGGAGGGAGAGGGCGGCGACTCCCAGTCGGTCTAGTTACCCTCAGGACGCGGTCAGAGACGGGTGCACTGAACTCTACTCCTTACAAATGCCCAGAACGTGCCGTATACCTTGGGAATCCTTTAGAACAAGGTCACACATGAATGGCACGAACACACAATGCACTAAACACTTCACAGAAAATCACTGACACTGCTCAAAGTTGCTAAATTCTTCGAGGAGAGGTGACGAGCGCGGGAGTTGACCCAAGCGAGAGTCCATAGAGTCCATAGCCGGCTTTCTACAAGCTTTGCACTATCACTCGTAATTATCCAGTAAGATCGGATCACTGCGCCATGTTAGGTTCTGAATAATAAGTTCTATATACAGGAGAGAACACAAACACCTGTATAGTTTTGTAGGTTCGGTTTACTGGATAAGAGTATGTACACAGAGGGAAGCAGCACTTTCCCTTGGCTAGGCTCCTTGTCAACTGCTATAGGCGACGTATTGCAAGTGATACATTAGCAGCTTCCATACGTCGCCAGGCACATTAATTAAGCATGTGGGATATGGTAGTAACATTGCCACACGCTGCTAGCTAGGCTGAATAAATAATACATAAATGGAGCACATACATAATATACATACATGATATATAATCCAGCATACATAATATACATACAATATGAAGATGCTGAACTCCTGTTTAATGTGCATCTGGAAATAAATGTCGATATTATTAACTCCCACAATATTTCTCTTACGTGAAGGCCGGTGAGGGAGACCTGACAGGTGACGGTATCAGATGGTTCACCTGGCTTCCCTTATTAAAGACTGAACATGTTTGGATCGGTATGGGATCACCCGAAGATTCGCCTCCCTCATAGCTTATTTCACCTGAATATTCGCCACCCTCATAGCTTATTTCACCTGAATATTCGCCACCCTAACCTAACCTCATCTCCCTATCGTAATCTAACAGGAGCCAATGTAAAGTACCCTACCCTACCCTACCCTACAATTAGCAGTAGGGTGGTTAATCCTCAGGTGAAGTAAGCTGGGACTGTAGGAAGTATATAGAAGGACTCATGAAAGAGTTCATACCTATATTGTAAGAGTACAGTTGCCTCCAGATGAACGTACCACAGCTCAGGTACGAGATGTGGCAGCGCAGCTCTTAGTCAGGGCTGAACGCGTGGGAATGAAACAATAGAATTACCTCGTTCGTGATAAAGTATATATATATAAACTATGAAGCAGGTAAAAATATAAACGAACCTTTTAATACGTGTTATGCAGCGTTGTAGTGTAGCCGATAAACAGTTTCACGCCCATGACTACCGCACTGCGTCGCCACCTGAGCCCTCATGGTACGTGATGTAGAGACAATCGAACATGGCCATACTGTAAGAGTATAGTCACCCACAAAAGTCCTGTCGCCTCCCCTTCTGAACCACGAACCTCGAGATTCAGACTAATGAATCTGAAGCATTTATGGACAGAATAATGCATCAACATCTATTGCTTCGGTATCACGAGTCTCAATCTCGGGGTTGGTGGTTCAGAAGGGGAGGCGACAGGACGTTTGAGGGCGACTGTACATGACATGACCATATACATTTTTTCCATCCCAGCTATTTTTTTTCTTCAAATCTACTATAAGTCGAAAACACCATAACACCTTGACTTATTAGTTTACTCTTAGTCTTTCCTATCAAACAAACAGACAAACATTACCACTAGATATCATTTCTAATATTAGTTATGGGCGGTGATCCGTACCCGGAGTGAAATTAATTAATTCTATGATCCGGAAATGTCTGGCAGGTGTTGTGAGTGTTGCCACCTGAGGGGGCAGTCTATTTATGAGGTGCCATCTTTATTTAGCTCGTCTTGACTGAGAGAGAGAGAGAGGGGCGGCGAAGGCATGAATTAATTACCCTCTCAAGGTGATAGTTCAAGCCACCTGGTAACTTTATTATCTTAATTAGCAGGTGAATCGAAGGTATGATTCTAAAGGCAGGTGATTTACTGGGAATAATTCTGAGTTACTGTCGACTCACTGTTATGATTCTATATGGCTGCCAAAGGAAGGAATCTCTGGCGTGATTCTGAGGTTGTTGTCGGTCAGGTGTGTTACTGAATCTTGTCGAATAATCGCATCAGTGTTATCTCTCTCTCTCTCTCTCTCTCGGGTAAATCTATTCCTTTGAGTAACGAGTTTTGTAATTCCTTCTTGTGTATGCGTAAGACGATAACATGTATGTAATGTATGTATATATGTATGTTTGTATGTATGTTTGTATGTATGTATGTCCAAATATGAGAAGTCATTTTTAATCGTGTGTGGCAGCAGTTCAATTAATTAACAGATTTTCTGACTGACTGACTGACTGACTGACACTTCACTGAGATCAACTTTTTTTATCCAATGCCTCAACTCCTCTTTCTCTACCCCTTTGTTTCCTAATCCTCCCCTTACTCCTCACCTCCTGCCCTTACCCCTCGTCTCCCAGCCTCCCTTAATTCCTTCCCTCCTTTTCTCACCCACATCTTCCCTCCCTCCTCCCCAACCTTCCTTTCCTCCTCTCAAAAATCCCTCCCTCGCCCCTAAAATCCTTCCCTCACCCCCAAAATCCTTCCCTCACCCCCAAAATCCCCCCTCACCCCCTAAATCCCTCCCTCACCCCCTAAATCCCTCCCTCACCCCTAAAATCCCTCCCTCGCCCCCTAAATCCCTCCCTCGCCCCCTAAATCCCTCCCCCACCCCCTAAATCCCTCCCTCGCCCCCTAAATCCCTCCCTCGCCCCCTAAATCCCTCCCTCACCCCCTAAATCCCTCCCTCGCCCCCTAAATCCCTCCCTCACTCCCAAAATCCCTCCCTCGCCCCCTAAATCCCTCCCTCGCCCCCTAAATCCCTCCCTCGCCCCCTAAATCCCTCCCTCACCCCTAAAATCCCTCCCTCGCCCCCTAAATCCCTCCCTCGCCCCCTAAATCCCTCCCTCACTCCCAAAATCCCTCCCTCGCTCCCTAAATCCCTCCCTCACTCCCAAAATCCCTTCCCCACCCTCAAAATCCCTCCCTCACCCCCAAAATCCCTCCCTCGCTCCCAAAATCCCTCCCTCCACCCCTAAAATCCCTTCCCCACCCTCAAAATTCCTCCCTCATCCTCAAAATCCATCTCAACCCCCACAACCATCAAGCTAATTAACTACAGGTGACTCAGGTGTGTAAGACCTTAGACCAGGTGTGGGGAAAGTGTGGCCGGTGACCATACTACAGTTCAGTGTTTAAAGGGAGACTCAGGGGAGGTTTAAAGGGAGACTCAGGAGGAGGTTTAAAGGGAGACTCAGGAGGAGGTTTAAAGGGAGACTCAGGGGAGGTTTAAAGGGAGACTCAGGGGAGGTTTAAAGGGAGACTCAGGGGAGGTTTAAAGGGAGACTCAGGGGAGGTTTAAAGGGAGACTCAGGGGAGGTTTAAAGGGAGACTCAGGAGGAGGTTTAAAGGGAGATTCAGGAGGAGGTTTAAAGGGAGACTCGGGAGGAGGTTTAAAGGGAGACTCAGGAGGGAGGTTTAAAGGGAGACTCAGGGGAGGTTTAAAGGGAGACTCAGGAGGGAGGTTTAAAGGGAGACTCAGACCTCAAATTTTCCCCACCCCTGCTTTAGATAGATAGATAGTAAAATCTTTCATGTAAATTTACAATTGGTCGAGCATATATATAAACAATGCAGGTATATAAGTGGTGCGATTAGAGGTCAGGTGGTGCGACGAGAGGTCAGGTGGTGCGACGAGAGGTCAGGTGGTGCGACTAGAGGTCAGGCGGTGCAAGAAGAGGTCAGGTGGTGGTGTGACGAGAGGTCAGGTGTGGCGGCGAGCATCATAATTCCGGCTAATATTCGCGCAGGTTTATGTGAGTTATATTGTGGTGGTCGTATACTAACTCCGGGTGAGTGTCTTTTTATGATTAATCTTCCGGCAGTGTGTGAGTCCTGGTGCCTCCTCCTCCTCCTGCTCCTCTTCCTCCTTCTCCTCCTCTTTCTCCTCCTCTTTCCACCCTTGTCATCTGTCATTACAACTAGTAATTTGCCTTCCTCTACTATTGCTGCCATGATATTAGTACTTACACACACCTAACTACCCACTCACCCAACCCACCCATCCACTCACCCACCAAACCCACCCCACCCACCCCTCCACACACCCACTCACCCCCTAACACACCCACTCACCCCCGCCCATCCCACCCACCCACACAGTAACAAGGCAGTAACCCCGGGCTCACCTCAATGGCCCATAATATACTGCTCTGTAAAAATGACCTCCCAAGATTAATAGATTCTGCCTCGAGCTCAAACCTTCAGAGGCTCTGCTTATTCCGCTCTCCAGGTTTTAATAGGAAAAAAAAATCTTATGTAGTTATGACGTATTTGTGTTTATTGTGAGAGCGTTGTAAAATGTTTCTGGGGGAGGGAGGGGGTAGGGGGGAGGGGGGGTAGGGGGGAGGGGGTAGAGTAATGTTTTGGGGGCGTATTATTGTTGTTGTTGTTGTTGTTGTAAAATATATGAGAGTGGGTTTGAGAGATTAAGTGAGAAAATGAGTGAACGTGAATGAGTAAGAGAGTGAGTGAGTGAATGAGACAATTTTCATTGTTTTAATAATATTTAACATCCGGCTAGAGCTCCGCCTCATCTAACCGGTCTTGCAACATCCGGCTCTTCCTTCTTCCTTTGTGTCCGGCTGGGGCTCTCTAGCTGTCATGGGTCTGGCCGGGTCTCTCTTAAGCTATCGTGGGTGTGGCCGGGTCTCTTTCTAGCTGTCATGGGTGTGGCCGGGTCTCTTTCTAGCTGTCATGGGTGTGGCCGGGTCTCTTTCTAGCTGTCATGGGTCTGGCCGGGTCTTACTTGGTCCCATGTGTCTGTTACATATTTTTATGACAGATTTTGAGGTCATAAGATTTTTTACAGTGGATTTTTTTCTGCACATACATACATACATACATACATACATACATACAATATATGTAGACCCACATGTATTATTGATATACAATCACAAACATTGCTGGCGTGCACTCATATAGGAACACATACACACACAGCCAAACACACGTATGCACACACATCCACACCAACACCCACACGTGTACGTTTTTACCTGGCATTCGTTGCCTCTTGGTGACATACAGTAAATATATGTATAGAGGTAAACGTTGCCCCCCTCCCTCCCTCTCTCCCCATACGTTCCATCTCCCCCCTTCTTCCCCAAACCTCTCCACCTTCTCCTCCCCCCCCCACACACCCCTCCACACATGTACTATACGCCTCCCTTCCTCCACCCCACCACTCCCTCCCCCCCTATCACACTCATACACGTTTCCCCCCTCCCTTCCCCCCCCCTCCCTGGAACCCTATCGTGCAAAAAAAAAAAAAAAACATGCAAATTTATGGCGGCAATTCGCGTTTCCTCCTGTTATTTCGCCCCCTCCCCCCTCCCCCATCCCCTTGCAGATATATGAGACTCAATAACCATTCACAGACTCGGCAGACTTACTTTGGGTTAGGTTAGGTTGGGTTTGGTTTGGTTTGGTTGGGTTTGGTTGGGTTTGGTTTGGTTTGATGTGGCTTGGTTTGGTTTGGTTAGGTTAGGTTAGGACAGGTGATCCAGTCTGACTCTCACGCACCTGAGTCATCGAAGCGTGACTTAATTAGTGTTCTTATTTTTTCACGGTAGACGAGAGGAAATGCAACAGGTAGATATATATAGGTGTGTGTGTGTGCGTGTGTGTGCGTGTGTGTGCGTGTGCGAGTACCTTTGAGTGCTTATAAATACAGTATATACACTGGTTAAATAATGTGGAGCTCTTCAAATATATGTATACCTGTATTTAAGCGTGTATACATATCTTCAAATACACATATACCTATATATAAATATCTAAACACGTTATTACCTGTTTTAAGTGAGTACACAGCACTCCCAAATACACGTATACCTGTCATTTAAGTATGTATACCTGTTCTAAAGTGTATAAGTTTACATGTATGAAGGTTGAGTGATGCTTAAGTGCGTCGGGAGGAGGAGGAGGAGGAAGACGAGACACTGCATATGAGAAAAAAAATTTGCATATAAATGAAATCGCCCCAAAGGCAGAGAGGCCAGACATTATCCTTGCCTCCTTGACCACCCTTTATCGCTTAGGTTCTATACAGTAACATGAGGTTTAGGTCAGAATGAACCCGAGCGAACAAGAGGATTATGTACTTAACTATATGGCCGGTCTATTACAACGTACGAGGTTGTTAGACTGGAGAAATTATGGGTTTTTATGTGTTTTGTAGATAATTGGGTGAATGAGGTTTATAAATGTTTGGTCTGGCATTGAGGAAGTTGTCTAGAATCGTGATGGAAGGAATAGTTGTTGATGAAGGTAAAAATTGACCTCCATTGGACAGTTTGTATCAAGAATGAACTCTGACCTTTGACCCCCCCCCCTCCCTCCCTCTCCCTTGTGACCTTACGATTAGGTCATTAAGTAATTTAAGCCATCTAGCCATCTATCTTGTATGGTCTGGACATTTTTATTAATTTTCTTTTTACTGCTATATTCATCTAATTTATTTTTATGTTTTTGTGAAAAGGCAAACAAACTCCAGGAATATTTATCGTAATATCTTCCCAACTACATTATTTCCCAACATTATTCTTCCTCATTAACATTATTTACCGGAACACATTTTTTACCACACATTATTCCCACACCATAAATGAAAGTAAACGTGATACCTGACCTGACCTGACCTGACCCTGACCTTATACCTTAGGGCCCAGTGACTCATCTTAGCGTATGAATAGGTCCCCCTCTCCACCTACCCTACCCTCCCTCTCCCTCTCACTCCACCCACCTCCCTCGTCACTCCACCACGCAAAAACAACGGGGGGGGGGGGAAGGAGGGAGGGGAAAAACATCCGGGAGGGGGGGTCGAGACGGAGCGAAGGGGCGACAGGAGCGAATCCTCCTACTTCCTCCTCGCTCTTCCTCCTTCTTGCCTCCAGATTGTCCGCTTGTGGGTAGGGAATGAGATATAACTGGATAAACAACTACGGGCGCTGCTCACTCCGCCTTCTCCCCCCTTCCCTTTGTTCTCTTTCCTCCCCTCTCTTTTCCTCTCCTCTTTTGTCCCTTTTTTCCCTTTCCTGTCGTCCCTGTTCCCCACAATCTTCCTCTGTTTTCCCCCTTCTCCACCCTCTCTCCTTATTCCTCGTCCTTCCTCAATTCCCTTCCTCTTTCGTCTTTCTCCTCCTTCTCTGCCCGTCTCTCAACAATTTTTTTTTTCCCTTTCTGTTCTCTCTGTTGTTGTTTTTTTCTCTTGTCTCTCTGTTACCGTGATTTTTTTTTATGTTGTTTGTTATCGTTTATTACTGTCTATCTGGGCTACACTCTCTCTCTCTCTCTCTCTCTCTCTCTCTCTCTCTCTCTCCTTTATTTTTTGTTTTCTTTCACTCTCGGGTCGAAGCTGCCAATTTATGGGACGTCATCCATCCCACCTCATCCATATCTCGGGTCTTGTTGCCGAGGGAGAAGAGATGACATGGGGAGGAAGAGAGAAGACGTGGGAGGAGAAGAGGAGGTGGGAAGGAAGAGAGGAAATGGGGAATAGAGGAGGTGGAAAGGAGGAGAGGAGAAGGAGGGAGGATGTGGGGAGAAGGAGAAGATGTGGCGAGGAGGAGAAAGCGTGGGGAGAAGGGGAGGAGCTAGGGGGGAAGAGAGGAGCTGGGGTGGATGATACATTGAGAGGAGGGGACATGGGGAGGAAAAGGGAACGTGGGGAGAAATGGGAAAGAGATGGTGGGAAGAAGACGATGTTGAGGACGAGAAGATGATGAGGAAAAGACTTTGGAGAAGAGAAAATGAAGGGAAGAAGAAGTAGGACATTTCTTGTCTGGTGTCTGATGCGTCTTTGAGATCTTCCTTATGTTATTTCATATTTACTCTATCTATCTATCTGTCTATCTATCTATCTATCTATCAATCAATCTATCTATCTATCTATCTATAACGTGTATAATTACTTTAATTACAACTAATGCCAATATTGTATCTAGTTATATTATTGCTTGGGTTTGAGACGACTCAGTGGATACAATGCTCGTCTCCTGGCCTAAGGGTCCACAGTTCCAGCACGGGGCGCCCCTAGTCCACCCAACTGTGAATGAGTACCTAGCTTTACATTTGGGGAAATAAAGGTAGAGTGCAGTACCGATCATACCGCTAGATTTATTTGAATATGCTCTTACAACGGTTCGTCAGTGTCGCAAACAAGTTTCCCCCACCAGTGAGTGAGTGGGTGAGGGAGTGAGTGGGTGAGTGAGTGAGTGGGTGAGTGAGTGAGTGACAAACGAAAGGAGAGAACGAGATAGACAGTCCTCCTCCTCCTCCCCTGAACCAAACACTACCACGAAACTTGTCTCTTCCTTCGTCCCAGTGAAAAGGTAATAATCAGCGCAGCACCTGTCACCGTTCTTCTGACGAGGGCAAAAACGCTTCGCTAATCACGGCCGACAGCAGCCAATCAGCTCCCTCGGCGACCTTCTGCGGGAGTCGCAAGAGGACTCGTCAGATGATCAAGTCGTCCTCTGAGCTAGTGCTACCTGGTTATTATACCCCGAGGGAGCCACACAGGTGAAGGTGTGAGGGAGGCAGGTGAAGGTGAGGGAGGAAATTAGAGGTGGGGGAGGAAGGTGAAGGTGAGGGACGAAGGTGGAAATGACGGAGGAAGGTGAAGGAGGAAGGTGGAGGTGAAGGAGCAAGGTAAAGGTGAGGGAAGGAGGTGAAAGTGAGGGAGGAAAGTGGAGGTGAGGCAGGAAGGTTGAGGTGAGGACGGGAAGTCAAGAAGAAAGGTGGAGGTCAGGGAGGAAGGTTGACGTGAGGGAGGAAGGTGAAGGTGATGAAGGTGAAGGTGAGGGAGGCACGGGGGTCAGGTACTGCGGGATGCGCTTCAGGTCGACGAAGGTTCATCAAGTATAAATTTAAAGTACAACTTTTTTCTTTTTAGTTCGTGAACAGTTTTCGGGTTTGACTTTGATTTTGAAGCATGTCAGAGTTGTTTGTTGTAGCTGCGGTATTCCTGATACTGTCTGGTAGTCCGAAGGCCCTCTGGCAGGAGTATAGTATGAAGTAGTTAACTCGATGACCCAACAGCGCTCTAGTAGAAGGTCTATGTTTGTAGACCAATATACCTTACTCGCTTGTGCTTACTCAGGTAAGTTAGAGAGGGAAGATATACCCGTTGAAACAAAATATAAGTTTTCTTTGGTAACTTGGCTTCTACAGGAGGCTCGGAGAGACGTGTTACCGAGGTGGATAGTGATGAAGGAGTGGCTCTCTACCGTGAGACTGTGTGTGTTTGTAGATACAAAAATATGGCGTGATGGTGACTGGAGCGTAGCCACGCGCTTAGAATGGCAACAAAGCCCGCCACTCAACATACCTGTAAGTATGTGTTGCCAGACATAACGGAATATTCAACTGGCGCCAACTGTGTGCAGTGGCGTTTCTAGCCTTCGGGAAGTGGGGGGAGGGGGGGGCCACTTTGGGGCCAAGGTAAATGTTCGGGGGGCAAAACCAAACCTGTGTACAACTTGCAAGATGCAGTTTTGGGCATTATTACACCAATTTGATTGACAAATGTGAAGTGACGTCTCTCATGACGCCAGCCTAAAATAATCAGCATATGGCGGTATAATGGCAACGCTCTTATTCCACTAATCATGATTCATTGGAGTATTGACACACTTGAACATATCTCTAAAAACTGTATTATTGCTCACATAAGTCACATAAAGGGCGGTTGTACCACATAACAATCATTGAAAAATATAGCAGTGTCTTTACAATGTATGTACATACATCAGCGAAAAAATGAATGATCTCACGCTTCACACATAATGGAGATTATGGAGACAACGTTTACGTTTTCAGACATGGGCGCCACATGCAACTGTTACATTATACCCAATGGCAAATGGCAATGGGGCGGTTTCAGTTCACACGGTACTGTGACGGTAGCAGTATATTCAGTGCAGCTTAATCCTACGATTATTATGTCGGCTGCCAAACTCGTCGACAAAACAATCAAATCAATTCCCTCAGCGCATGCACTTTCAATCGATAGTAGCGCGATGTTACTCAGTCTGTCACTGGACACAATTTCTTAGGAATGCTTTCACTAATTTCATTTTCGAAAAGCTTCTCTCGCATGAAGCACTGGTAACAGGGAGAGTTACAGCTATCAACAGTAATTTATACAAACAGTGAAATGCAGCCTCATAAGGGCATATAAATGACATAAATTGCACGAGCGATGAAGGTTGTTTATGTTCCTTCACGAGCAATTTCTTCACCAGAGGCATCTCATGTTGTAAACACTTTGATTGACTGAGTATGTAACTGCAAATGCCTTCAAATCTTCTTCAGACAAGAATGTCTGTCCTTCTGGACAAAGAGCTGAAATCCCACAGAAAATTGCACAGGAATCATTGGAGAAACGCCTGTCTAATTCACTAATCAAACAGTCTAGGACTTCATAGAAGGTGCCAATGTGCACATGACTCACGTCAGATCTTTGACCGGTCGTCTCCAGCACACTGACTTCATCATTCTGTCGAGGTTTTCTGGTTCGCTTTCGTGTCTTTGTTGGTGAAATGCTGCATTTCTCACAGAGCTCATCAATCTTCTCGGAGTAATGCTCAATCAAGTTACAGTGGCGTTTATCAGCTAGATCTTCACGGAGCGACGAAATGAGCATTGCTGCTTTTCCTAAGTCTGCTTGCTTGTCCTGTAGCTGCTGTGATACTTTATCAACTTTTCAAAGAATCTCTGAGTAAAACTGCAATAAGTAGTCAAATTCTGCATCTATTTGCGCAAGTAAACCTCGAGCGGATACGGCCCGTGCTCCAGTGTCTTCTGCAGAAGTCTCCTTCAATAGTCTTACTATGCAGTCGAGACGCAGCAGAGCATTTTCACATGAGGTGGCCCGACACCACCACCGTGTATAACTCAGTTGCTGCAGTTCTCGGACTTGTTCTCCTGGGACATTTCTCGTTGTATAAAAATGAACCTCTCGTGAACGACAGGGTTACAAGCGAAGATATAGAGTTCTTCAAGCAGACTGAAGAATTCGGCTGCTTGAGGCACATATTTAGTTTGTTTATATACACCGTGCTGTGACCCCACCCGGCAGAGGCAGCTGAGAGAGGGGGTGTCGCGTTTGGCCGTGAACCTGACAGATGACACCGACCTGATAACGAGATCTGAGATTGCCGAGTTCCACGACAATTTAAATAGTGAGTTACTTAATGCACAAAGGCAGAACATACCATACAAAAAACTCAGATCAAACAACAATGACCCTAAATGGATAAATAATTATTTAAAGAACATCATTGGCCAAAGGAAGGCTATAGGTAGAAGGATAAATCGTGGCGAAATTCACCTCCGGGACTATTATAGGGTATTGGCGAGTAGGGTTAAAACCGAGATAAGGAAAGCAAAGAGGAATAATGAGGTAAGGATAGCAAGGGAGGCAAAGACAAACCCCAAAGGATTCTACCAAATGTACCAAACTAAAACACGAGAAAAGATTGGACCAATACGGTCAGACTCCGGCGAGCTCACTGATAACGACGGAGAAATGAGCAATAATTTGAATAAATATTTTTCAACAGTTTTCACCAGCGAAAATTTAAACATGATACCCGAGGCACCGACTCTATTCAGAGATAGTGAAGAAAACAAATTAAGTGAGATAGTAGTGACTAGTAACGATGTTAGTAAGCAAATAGACAAACTAAAGCCTAATAAGTCACCTGGTCCCGATGAGATATTTGCCAGAGTATTAAAGGAATGTAAGGAAGAGCTTAGTATGCCCTTAGCAAAGTTGTTTAACATGTCCTTAAAAACAGGTGTAGTACCAGAATCCTGGAGGATAGCGAATGTAATACCGATCTTCAAGAAGGGGGATAGATCACTATCCTCTAACTACCGCCCAATCAGTCTAACATCAATAGTAGGCAAATTACTGGAAGCAATCATTTCAAACTCTATTCGAAATCACCTGGAGAAGCACAGATTGATCAATGATTCCCAGCATGGCTTCACAAGCGGACGTTCTTGCCTAACTAATCTATTAACATTCTTTTCATCAGTTTTCGAATCAGTGGACGAGGGGCACAATTATGATGTGGTATATCTCGACTTTAGCAAAGCCTTCGACAGAGTACCCCACGAAAGACTAATTAGAAAGGTAGAAGCTCATGGCATCAAAGGTGACATCCTTAAATGGATTAGGGCGTGGTTACAGGACAGGAAACAGCGAGTGAGCATTAACGGCACTAAGTCCCATTGGAGCAACGTCACAAGTGGAGTTCCCCAAGGCTCAGTACTTGGACCATTATTGTTTATTATATACATAAACGACATAGATATCGGCATAGACAGCAACATAAGTAAATTTGCTGATGATACTAAAATAGGACGTGTTATCAAATCTGACGAGGACTCGGCAAAACTACAGGAGGATCTAAACAAATTTTTCGAATGGTCTGAAAAATGGCAGATGAAATTCAACATTGACAAATGTAAAGTACTCAGTATAGGGAATGTAAACAGGGAAACCAGATACCAGATGAACAACGATGCCATAGAGAAATCCGACTGCGAGAGAGATTTAGGAGTAATGATAAGTAGGAACCTTAAGCCAAGTAAACAATGTGTTTTTGCTCGTAACAAGGCTAATAAAGTACTTGGGTTCATACAAAGGAGTGTTAGTTACAAGACTAGCGAGGTCATCCTAAAACTGTATCTTGCTCTTGTGAGACCACACCTGGATTACGCAGTCCAGTTCTGGTCACCGTATTACAGAATGGATATAGAATCCTTGGAAAGAATTCAGAGGAGAATGACAAGACTAATCCCGGGTATCAGGAACCTTGAGTATAGAGACAGGTTAAAGCATCTTAATTTGCACTCCCTTGAGAGACGTAGAGCGAGGGGCGACCTGATAGAGGTGTATAAATGGAAGGCAGGGCTAAACAAAGGGGACATTACAAAGGTACTCAAATTATCCAACCAGGAGCGAACTCGTAACAATGGTTTTAAATTGGACAAATTTAGATTTAGGCGTGAAATAGGTAAACACTGGTTTGGAAACAGAGTAGTGGATGAATGGAACAAGTTACCAAATATCATCATTAACTCGAATACGCTGAATTGCTTCAAACATAGGTTGGATGCTCATATGAGCAATAGGGGTTGGGTGTAAACGGGACTGCCCAGTATGGGCCAATAGGCCCGCTGCAGTTTCCTCCATTCTTATGTTCTTATGTTATCTGCACCCTCCCAATTCCTGCCCTCCGGGCCTCACCTCACCTCACCTCACCTCACCTCACCTCAGTGATCTCACCTCATCTCAGCCATGCCTGCATCTGGTGTGCGGCGCGCCCATTGCCTGAGTCACTTGACTCACTTCCTGGTTTTGGGAATGTTTTTGGAATTACAATTTTGAGAATAAAAAGTGGGGGGGCCAACCCTGGGGCCAGCCCAAAATCTGGGGGGCCATGGCCCCCCCTGGCCCCCCGTAGAATGGGACCCTGAGTCTGTGTGTCCAAACAGACTACAACGATCAACTCGGTAGACACGAAAAAAAAAAAAGAAAAAAAAAGAAAAAAAAAAAAATATAGGCCTATATATATATATATATATATATATATATATATATATATATATATATATATATATATATAATATATATATAGAGAGAGAGAGAGAGAGAGAGAGAGAGAGAGAGAGAGATACAAGAATAAAAATTATACTAATAATCATATTTTAGTGTTTCGGGTTTAATCTTGAATTTTAAGAATTTGTTTTGTTTTCTTGGTCAAGTTTTGAATGTGAAACGCATTTGAGTTTGCATTTTTTATGATGAAAAATACGTTACAGTAATTTGCATTTGATCATAATTGCTTTAGTACAAGCAGAAGAAGGATTAGGTGTAGTGTACGACAATGTAAAGCAGTACAGTATATTGAAGTGTATGCGATGTATAAGTTGGTATGATTGTGTGTATACTTTATGACGTCAGCATAATGAAGTGTTACGCTATACAAGACCGCGTAACAGGGTACACTATGACGCCATACAGTATAACTTGTCTTATCACCACACTACATATCATCACCTCCTTAAAACAGGCAGCGTCACACAGGCAATTCTACCTCCTCATCCTCCTTCTGTTCCTCTTCCTCCTCCTCCTCCTTCTAATCCTCCTCCTCCTTCTAATCCTCATCCTCCTTCTATTCCTATTCCTTCTCTTCATCATCCTTCTATTGCTCCTCCTCCTTCCTTCTCACCGTATATTACCTGCCGTATGCCATCTTATAACTGCCCTTCTCACCCCTATTACTCGACTGAAGTGATATTGACGTGTGTGTGTGTGTGTGTGTGTGTGTGTGTGTGTGTGTGTGTGTGTGTGTGTCAGTTTCAAGGATTGTGGTATTATTCGTTTTGTAGAGTCATCAGGTTCTATTGTGCTTGAGAGAAAAACAGACAGAGACTTGACAGACAGACAGAGAACATAGACAGCAGGAGAACGCAAAACCCAAGCCTTGAAAACTTTTGCGTGACCTACAAAACTATTAGAAAATACCACACGCAAAGGTGGCCCTAATTCCATTTAATTTCGCTCGAGGTATGAAATATGTTCACCCACTGTGAGTTCTGCTCCACCTGGCGCCACTACTACTAACAGCAAAAACACACAACACGCAATATTTTGTGTAAACTTTACCGTAAGCGAAAGGAGCAAAACATAGCCGTAGGAGTAGTGTACAAGTTATTGGTTTAGTGTAATAATAATAAAATAATAATAATAATAAACGGTTTATTAATAGAGTTGCAGCCGGTGAGTGAAAATAAACAAACTTACATTTGATATAGACATAGTGATAGGCGTTGAATACATTTACAGGGCTGTACAGTACTTAAATCAGGAGTTGTTTATTATTTTAACAACAGGTGGGATGATGGATGATGCTATTCTTATATCTATCAGTGCGGGCTCTTATGGACTGAATTTTGTTGTAGTGGCGGACTGCGCGAGGTGGGTGGGGGACTGCCGGTGGCAGGAGGTGGCGATGACGAGGATGGTGCATTAGTCCACTGCCAAACCTTGCTAGTGCTTGGTGGTGGAGATCACTGAGGGATGGCATTTCCAGGGTGGAGAGAGCGTTGATGTAGCCGGAGTAGTCTGCGCCGAGCATGATTCTGCAGGCCCTTTTCTGTATCTTCTCTAGCCGACCTTGTTGGGTGAGGTTGAGAGAAGACGACCAGGCTGGTGACGCATACGTTAGTTTGGGGAGAATAAAGGCGTTGTAGATAGTCCTCAGCTCTGGCGTGGGTGTCCCAAGTGTGTGTGTGTGTGTGTCTGTGTGTGCTCATCACCCGAGCAATGCGACACTGATCATCGGCTCATCAGAGCCAAGCTCTCACTTCACGTCGCCTCAAAAAGGCGAAGGCAACAAGCATCCAGAAGAGGTTTTAACACTAAGTCTCTGGAGGATCCAGCGGTACTACATGATTTCAGAAAGCAGCTCGAACATGGGCTGATAAACAATCCAACAACAAAAACCCAAGTACCAGTGCCGAATGGAGTATTCTCGACACTTTCATGACAAAAACCTGCAGAGAAACCCTCAACCAGGTCAAAAGAATACACCAGGACTGCTTTGATGAAAATGACCCGGAAATCAATGTACTCGTCGATGATAAACGTGCTGCTTTAACTGACTGGCAGAACAACCCCCAGTCTAGAACCAAAGGTGATACCTTCCACAAGAAAAAAGCAGAGGCCCAGTTCGAATTTCGCAAACTAAAGAACGACTGGTTACAAATAAAGCATGTGAATGGCAACAACTTGAAGATCAACACAAGATGCACGCACTTTTCAATTCTATTAAAACATTTTATGGGCCAATCACTCATGGCACAGCCCCCCTCCGCTCATCCGACGGTAACTCCCTAATTAAAGACGAGGAAGGCATCCGTCAGCGCCGGAAAGAGCACGCCCATTTGCTACTCAACCGAAACACCGATGTGAATGTCCTGACTACCCAGCAGGTCCCTCAGCATCCAGAGATGATCCATCTCAGCTATCCTCCATCCCAGGATGAGGTAGCAACTGCCATCAAACAAATGAAAAATAACAAAGCCTCAGGGCCTGATGGAATCCCAGTCTAGGTGTATAAGGCAGGAAGACCTCTGCTTCCCAGCCGTCTCCACTCTCTCCTGGAGAATATATGGGAAAAGGAGGAAATCCCCCAAGCTCTTAAAGACGCCTCCATCGTCAATATTTATAAGAACAACGGAGACAGGTCAGACCGTGGCAACTACCGCGGGATCTCGCTGCTGTCTGTAGCTGGCATGATTATCGTCCGAGTCCTCCTAAACAGACTACTACCTGAGGCGGAAAACTTCCTCCCAGAATCTCAGTGTGGCTTTAGACCATCACGTGGCACCACTGACATGATCTTTGCTGCCCGCCAGGAAAAGTGCAAAGAACAGCGTCGTGCCCTGTACATGGCCTTCATCGACCTAACCAAGGCCTTCGACTCGGTCAACAGGGAAGCCCTCTGGCGGAACCTCAGCCGGTTTGGCTGCCCACCAAAATTAATTGCCACTGTGAGGCAACTCCATGACGACATGAACAGCAGTGTCCTATACAATGGCACCTAACCTGAGTTCTTCCCCATCCAAACGGGGGATAAAACAAGGATGTGTACTGGCACCAACTCTCTTTTCCATTTTCTTGACTGCTTTCCTTACTCGTACTAGTGCCAATTTAACCGGCGGGGTGGACATAGATTACCGGATGAAGGATCTTTTCAATATAAGACGACTCCAGGCAGGAACAAAGATATAGGCAGTTTCCAATACTGAACTTCTGTATGCAGACGACCTCACCCTTGTCGCTCACACTGAACACGACCTGCAGGAGATCATGAGCACCTACGCAGAGGTGTATGCTCACTTCGGCTTTGAGGAGAATGTGAGCAAGACTCAGATTCTCTTTCAGCCTTCTCCTGGTTCAGCCACACTTCCACCATCCATCCACTTTCAGTATCTCAGCTCCCACCTGTCCACCACCGCGGACATCGATGAAGAGTTCAACATCGGATCAGATGTGCATCTCAAGCCTTTGGCAGACTCCGTACCCGTGTCTTCAGCTGTAGGGAGCTGAAATTATCTACAAAGTTGCACGTGTATCGAGCAGTGATCCTCCCCACTTGAAAACTTTCACCAACGTAGTCTACATTCCATCCTTCGAGTTCGATGGGAAGACCAGAGAACAAATGCCAGTATTATCGCTGACACCAACTGTAGGAGCATCGAGGCTACCATTTTCCACGAACAACTACGTTGGACTGGCCATGTTACCCGCATGGACGACAGTAGACTGCCAAAACAGCTACTTCAGGATAGTCTTAAGATAAACCTTAAAAAGTGCCAAATCGACCCCCTCACCTGGGAAACGATCACTCAACACCATAGCGCTGGGAGGATCACCAAACGAGAAGGTGTCAATACTTTCGAATTAGCCCGACTGCAAACCGAGGCAGACAAGCGCCAGCGCCGGAAAGACGTTGCCGCCGCCCCTCCCCCACTAGATGGAGCCCTCCACTTGTGCAACATCTGTGAACGAATCTGCTGGTCATGTATCGGCTTCTTTTTTCACCTTAAAAGTCACCAACCAAGGTGACATCATTATTAACTCATATCATTGTATCATAGCTGGATGATCATCATACTCGATTCCGAGTAACAGCAAAGTAGTAGTAGTGTGTGTGTGAAAAGAGACGGTTACAGTGTGCTGACGGGTTCAGAATTCAGTGTTATGTCAACTACGGTCCTGTAAGATGGCTCGAAGCAATTTAAGGGGAGTCACGTTGTCACATTACAGTTTTAAACAATGAAATCTGCGTCTATACATACACTGTTATGTCTCCTGTACGTCTCCTATACACTAACAATAAACTCTTGATATAGCCTTGTAACTACAGGGTGAACACCTCACTACTCACCAACAATAAATGAACCAAGAATCACAAACCCTCTCAGAGAAAAAAAAATATATATCCAGTATTAGCAGCCGTCAACAGCGTGTATAGTGTACTCCCCCCCCCCCCCCTTCCCCTCCCCCTACGCCTCACCACCACCTTACCCTCTCCTGCTCACCCTGGCGCTCTCTGCATTACGAGGAAGCACTTGCACGCGACTATTATAACAAGCACCGACAATACGCGAGCAAAATAATGATAGCGAGTTCAATGGACTGTATAGATTTCTGATTACTGTACATACAGGAAGAGATTGTTAAGCTCATTTCATTAATTTATTGCGTCACAACTATTTAATATCAAATAGGTGAAAGCTTTTAGGATGATGAAGGAAAATATCTCTGAAAATCACTGTACTGTACAAGTAAATTTCATTAGAATTTTTAACGTATTTTTTGTTATACACAGGGATAAAATTATAGACCATTGTGGTTTTTAATTAAGTAATGGATGGCTATACAACTCAATATCCGGTCGAAATTCAGGTAAAAAAAATCTGCTTGTATAGTTTCATTTTTGTTGTGTAGGGATTTACGGTATAACTAGCGGGCGTCACTTACCTTAATGAGTTGCTGCCGGGGAATAACTTCTTGAAGGTCAACCTAAACGAGTCTTGTTCACCTGTATTACTGTACCTGTGGAGTAAGAGAGTTGGGGATTATATTATACAGTACTGTAATTAGTGTTTCTTCAAATAATATCATTAGTGCTATGTTGACCTTAAGATTACCTGTTGACTCACTAACTCACGCACACACACACACACTCACAGATCACAATACCCTCCCTCCTCTGGCTGGACAATAATCACCAGTGGTTCTGACACATATTACAATACCTTCGACCCGACTCTTAGTGACAACAACAAGGACTTAACTATAAAAAGATGTTGTCTAGAGTGAAAACGAAGAATCAGTAAACGATGCTTCAAGACCCTGGCAAATGAACCACCAATTAACATTACAAACGATTAAAAAAGAATAACAGCGAAAAGAATTAACATTACGTACAAGATAATGAAGAATAAGATAAAAGAAAATAAACGACTCCATCTTACTGTTAAAGGCCTATCTCTTCTGCCTAACGGCCGTAAGCATTACCACGCCATTATACAGAGTGTCTCAGAAAAACAACACAAATGTAGGGCAGTGTGTGACATTTTCTGAGACACCCTGTATATATATGTTACAAAAGGCGGTCCTATATGTTTATATCCTCCACCATACCTCATCCTATAGGACCCGTGGGACGCCTTCTAATATTAACTACTTTATTTATCACGTATTTATGGGATGGTTCTGTGGCTTAAAAAAATATGACAGGCATACCGACACACACACAGACCGACAGACAGATATACTGTACATACACAGACAAACAGAAATAGAGACAGACAAGCGTACAGACACAGAGAAGGAGAGAGACGTTGACAGACAGACAGACAGACAGACAAAGACAGAGAGACCTTAAGTCAACAACAGACCCGTACAAGCATAACATGTTGACTACCTCATAAGGGTAGTTGATAATCATAGTTAGCGTCAGGTGCTCAGGGCGAGGCTCCATAATACTCCAAACTATGCTCCATAAGGCTCCAAGCTATGCTCCATAAGGCTCCATAATATTACATGCTATTATCCACTATTATCCATAATACTCCATGTTATGCTACATAAAGCGCCATAATGCTCCAAGCTATGCGCCACAACACTCCATGCTATGCCTCATAAAGCTCCATATATGCTCCATAAAGTTCCTTAATACTCCATACTATGCTCCAGAATACTCCATCAGATGTATCCTCCATAACCCTCCATGCTATGCTCCATAACCCCATGCTATGCTCCTTATAATGTTCCACGAGAGGCATTATGCTCTGGGTTCCATGCTAAAATGCTCCATGCCTTAAAAAAGGTAGGTAGGTAGGTAGGTGGGTAGGTAGGTGGGTGGGTGTGTGGGTTGGTGGGTTGGTGGATAGGTGGGTGGGTGGGTGGGTGGGTGGGTAGGTAGGTAGGTAGGTAGGTGGGTGGGTAGGTAGGTAGGTGGGTGAGTTGCAAATATTGACAGAGTGGAGTCGATCGTCCAACGAAGGTGATAAAACCCATATGACTTTATTTAAAACCTTTCCACCTTTGGCCACACTAAACCTTTCCACCGTTGGCCACACTCATCCTTTCCACCGTTGGCCACACTACACCTTTCCACCTTTGACCACACCAAACCTTTCCACCGTTGGCCACACTCAACCTTTCTACCTTTGGCCACACTCAACCTTTCCACCTTTGGCCACACTAAACCTTTCCACCTTTGGCCACACTCGACCTTTCCACCGTTGGCCACACTCAACCTTTCCACCTTTGGCCACACTAAACCTTTCCACCTTTGGCCACACTCAACCTTTCCACCGTTGGCCACACTCAACCTTTCCATCGTTGGCCACACTCAACCTTTCCATCGTTGGCCACACTAAATCTTTCCACCGCTGGCCACACTAACCCTTTCCACCTTTGGCTACACTAAACCACTCCGCCACTGGCCACACTCAACCTTTCCACCGTTGGCCACACTCAACCTTTCCATCGTTGGCCACACTCAACCTTTCCACCACTGGCCACACTAAACCTTTCCACCACTGGCCCACACTAAACCTTTCCACCGCTGGCCACACTAAACCACTCCGCCACTGGCCACACTAAACCTCCAATACCTGGCCACAGTAAACATTTTCCGTGTGAGATAACTTACAACATTATAAAGTAACATTGTTTTTTTTTCCATTTAAAGTCAGTTTTAGGTTTAAGAACCGGGTTTAAGGAATAGTTGAGTTGAAGAGGTAATGGAGGGGGTGGGAAGGGGAGGGAGAAGGAGGAGGAAGAGGAAGAGGAAGAAGGGTAGAGTGGGAGAAAGAAGGGAAAGGGTGGGAGGAAAAAGGAATAGGGGGGGGAGGGAGGAAAGGGAGAGAAGGAGTGAGGGTGGAGGAAGGGGAGAAGGAGTGAGAGTGGGGAAAAGTATAGATGATGTGAGTGGAGGAGGAAGAAGGAAGTGACGGAGGTAGGAGGGGGTAAGGAGGGAGTGAGAGAGTAGAGGATAATTTCGCCCACAATCTCCCTCATAAAGGCAGGTCCTCTCTCGTGTCCCTGGAGCCCTGGAAGACCTAATGGGGAGTTATAGTGATATGACCCCTCACCCTTCCCCTCCCTTTCCTTCTTTCCCCTCACCCTTCCTTCTCTGTCTCTTTTCACGTCTCTTCTCCTCCCCTTCTCTTCCTTCCCTTCCAATCCCTACCTTCTCTTCTCCTTCCTTCCCTCTGCTCCATTTCTTTCTTCCCTCCCTACCCATCCCTGCCCTCTCTTCTCCACCCCTCCCTTCCCTCTCTGCCCCCATCGTCATCCTTCTTTTCATCTTCCTCATCCCTTTTCCAACATTCCCTTCCCTTCCTCCTCTTTCTTTTCCCCCTTCTTATACTTCTCCTCTTTCAATCTTACCCTTTCTCCCTACATCTTCCCTTCTCCACCCTTTCCCCGTCTCTTTCCCTCCCTCTTACCCCTAATCTCCTCTCTCTCCCCTTCATCCCCCTCCGTTACCCACGACCCTTTCCCTTATCCCCATTTCCCCACTCTTATCACCTTCAGGTATCTCAGCATAGGTCAAGGGGAAGGGGAGGGAGAGAGGGAGGGATGGGGAGGAGATAGGGTAGATGACAAACAGAAGAGAGAGAGAGAGAGAGAGAGAGAGAGAGAGAGTCCTTTCACATGTACAGTATACGAGTATGGGTCATTCAGATCTTTTCCTCTTCTTCACCTCAAAGCCTCACTGTCCCTGCTAGAGTCTTCCTATTCGTGGCCTCGTGGATATAGAACCTTCTTGGTCTCGTGAATACAGAACCTTAGTGGCGGCGTGGATATAGAACCATCATGATTCGTGAATTTTGAACCCTTGTGTCCTGGTATAAAATTAATGTTCGTGGTCTCGTAGTTATTGAACCCTCACCAATACAACACACTCGTGGTCTCGTAGTTATTGAACCCTCACCAATACAAAACCCTCGTGGTCTCGTAGTTATTGAACCCTCACCAATTCAACACCCTCGTGGTCTCGTAGTTATAGAACCCTCACCAATACAAAACCCTCGTGGTCTCGTAGGGTTCTAAACACACATAAAGGAGATGAATGAAATATGCAGATCGCTATTATAATCGTCCATGAATCTACATCACAATACTGGTGGTAATGGTAGCTTCGTGTCCGTCACTGGTGAGAGAGAGAGAGAGAGAGAGAGAGAGAGAGAGCGAGAGAGAGAGAGAGAGAGAGAGAGAGAGAGAGAGAGAGAGAGAGAGAGAGAGAGCTCACATAACATTATCTTTAAATAAAACGAAACTGAAATTTGGGTGAAAAATCATCAGGTATTAAGGTTGTCTTTTGCAGTTGATTATATTTCAAGATAACTGGGATTTTTATAGCTCAAAACTGGAGCGATATTTTACATAACTGGAACAATATTTCCCATAATTGAAACGATATATCTCCTAACTACAACGATATTTCTCATAACTGGAAAAATATTTATCATAACTGGAACGATATTCCTCATAACTGGAACAATATTTCTCATAACTGGAACAATATTTATCATAACTGGAACGATATACCTCATAACTGGAACAATATTTCTCATAACTGGATTTAATAACATATAATTGAAATTAAGCCTCATAAACGGAATTACATATATATTTTACATGTAATTATCTCTCACATAATCTGTAATCGTCTGTATCTCGTATAAAATATAAACCGAGGGGGAGAGGGGGGGGTATAGATCCAGGTATTAAAGGATATATAAGGAATCGAGTCGCCTCCAGCTGTAGTAAGTAGCGAACAAGTTGATCAGATCCTCTCCAGATCATCTCCGGCTCCCAAAACTTCTTGTTCCTCTACCACCACTACCACCACCGCAACCAACCGCTATCAACCTTTCTCCTACCACCATTACCAACCTTCCACTACTACGACCATCACTACCACTACTACCTACTATCAACATCGCGGCCACTACTACTACCATCATCACTACCATCACCAATACCACGATCACTACCACTACCACTACTACCGCCATTACTATCACTACCACTACTACCATTATTACTACCATCACTACTATCGCTGCTATCATCACCACCATCACTACTACCACCACTACCACCATCACTACCACCACCATTACCACCATAACTACCACCATTACCACTACTACCACCACTATCACTGCTACCACCACAGGCACCACTACTACTACCACCGCCACTACTACCACCACAATTACTACCACAACTACTACCACCATCACTACCACCACCACCACCACTACCACCACCACAAATACCACTATTACTACCACCAATACTACCACTACTAACACCACTAGCACCACCACTACCACTACTACCACCACCACTACTACCACCACTACCACCACCACTACCTCTGACACTCGTATACAATTGCTTAAAGGGGATATACAGTGTTAGGAACCTTGTGTCCTGTTCGCCCCCCTTCCCCCTTCCCCCTTACTACACCCTACTCCCCCTTCCCCTTGCTACATCCTATTCCCGTTCCCCCTTAATACATACCTATTCCCCCTCCCCCTTTCCTTCTTACTATATCCCCACTCCCCTTCCCCCTTACTACACTCCACCCCCTTCCCCCTTACTACACTCCACCCCTTCCCCCTTACTACACTCCACCCCCCTTCTCCCTTACTACACTCCACCCCCCTTCCCCCTTACTACACTCCACCCCCTTCCCCCTTACTACACTCCACCCCCCTTCCCCCTTACTACACTCCACCCCCCTTCCCCCTTACTACACTCCACCCCCCTTCCCCCTTACAACACTCCACCCCCCTTCCCCCTTACAACACTCCACCCCCCTTCCCCCTTACTACACTCCACCCCCTTCCCCCTTACTACACTCCACCCCCCCTTCCCCCTCACTATAAGACTGCAGCAGGTGGAGGTAGAAAGAGGGAGGAAGACAGGAGGAGAAGAAGGAGGAGGAAATAAAAGAGGAGGAAGGCAGGGGGAGGAATAAAGGGAGGAGAAAGGCAGGGAAGGAGGAGGAGGAAGAGAAAAAGAGGAAGAAGACTGGGAGGAGGAAGAGAGGGCAGGAGTAGGAGGGAGGCAGCAGCAGTATCATAGACGAGCATATCAATGAAGATCTCAAACAGTGCTCCCTGCGTCAAGGTACACTGAACTATTACATATTTTATTTTATTTGACTTTTTTTCAGCAGATTTAAAAACGTAATGTTTTTCTCTCCAAATGTATTTTTATTTTCTTACGATCCTTACTAATATTTTTCGACCTATATAAAATTTATTACAAGATCTCAATAAGGAGGAAAGAGTCAAGATGATAAAAACTGAATTTGAAGAAAATAAATAAATCTGAGTGGAATTTTCTTATCAGGTGTCATTAAAGTTGGGTTTGACAGATTGCGTTATAAATCCTGGTTTCAGTTTTATCGTAGAAGCCGTGCGAATATCTTTAGGTCGTGCGAATACAGAAAGGTCGTGCAAATATAACTAAGTCGTGCGAATATCAGTAGGTAGTGCGAATTCCACTAAAATCTCTTGAGAATTTCAGCTACTCACTTTAACAACATCCCCCCACTTCAAGGTACTCAGGCCTCTGCGATTGGTGAACTGGCCAACCAATCATGGTCTTCGCTGCGCCTTTGACTTAGTAACTAGACTGTCAACAAGTCTTCGCTTCACTTGAGAGGATTCTTTGACCCGGGATCCCTCGTGCTGTTAGTTAACGAGGCCATTGAGGTCTTGATGGTGGATGGTGCAGGGGTTGTGATGTAAATGACGGGGGTAAGAGGATACCGCGGCTTCTTTTACCCTCACGCTGAATAAACTCGAATACAAGATCACATATAAAGGGCTTTCAGTACCACCAAGAGAGGGGAAGAGTGTGGGGGAAAAAATCATCTTTACAATAGTCATAATATAGTTTGCTCTCTAGTGTTTAGTAACATAACCTAAAATAACTTGATCTAATTCAAACCTAAATTAACCTAACTTAAACTGCAAACAAGTGTAATTTACCGTACCGGTACCCTAAATTAATCAAAGCTGAGCTAACTTAACTTACCCTATTAAAACCTTAAATTAAGGTCCTTAACCAACAGCCTAACCAAACCACTTAGGCTAACAACCTACTCACCATAACCTAACACAACCTATTTCAGAAATCTTGGTTAAATTTCCCTCTCGGGAACTCAGTATATGACTGTCCTGATCACTACAGGCAAAAAGTTAACTCTGAGACAATATCTTTAAAGATAAGTGTTGGGCACAGTTGAAGCGTTTGTCTTATGAATTTGAACCTTCGGCACTGCACTCAACCACCTCTGCGTTACCACTGATATAGTTAGGTACCCATGAAACGTAAAGCATATAATTTAAATTCTGCAGATGTTGATATAAATGTACTATAATCCCTGCAGATAAGCCTAGAGTATTTAAGTACCGCCTAGCACATCCCTGGGTGACTACCAAACACACACTCACAGCCTGGCAGAGCTGTTGCACCTCGTGTACATCACTGTCAGACTATGATGTTATCTTTGATAGTTATGATGATGATACATACTGAATATTGCAGTACAACAACATTATCCATTGACTGTTGAAGTTAAAACAACACACACAAAAAAGTAGAAGCTGTCAGATGTAGCAATAACACAAGTACTGTACTAACTCACTGCCGCAAAACAATATCGTATATTATTCTGCTGCTCCCACAAACTTCCGTGCATAAGTCTACTATACGCAGGAGGTATGCCAATGCGGTGGTATGCCAATGCGGGTGATACTGACATACGTACGAACGCTCTTACGTGCGTCATTCACAGCAGTCTCGAGAGAGGACACTGCAGGTAACGCACGCAGCTGACGAGGATAAGGTACACGCCAGGTGAATAGTGGGAAGGTCTCTGTTAATCAATTCCCGTGTGGGTTATGATCAGAGATAACAGTATGTTTGCGAGTCACCCCCCCCCCCCCCCCCACACACACACACATACTACTTACTACTACTTTGCTGTCACTCGGAATCGAGTATGACGATCATCCAGCTATGATACAATGATACGAGTTATTTAGGTTGGTGAATTCTGAGGTAACTAAAGAGGCCGATACGGGACCGGCAGGGTCGATCACAGATGTTGCACATGTGGGGGGTTACATCTAGTGTGGAAGGGGCGGCGGCAGCGTTTTTCTGGCGTTGTCGCTTGTCTGCCTCGTTATGCAGTCGAGTTAACTCGAAAGATTTTTGCCTCCGAAAGAAGTCTGTTTAGGAGGACTCGGGCGATAATTTTGCCAGCTACGGACAGCAGCGAGATCCCGCCGTAGTTACCAAAGTCTGACCGTCTCCCTTGTTATTATAAACATTGACGATGGAGGCGTCTTGAAGAGCATGGGGGATTTTCTACTTTTCACATATATTCTCCAGGAGAGAGTGCAGACGGCTGGTAAGCAGAGGTCCTCCTGTTTTATACACCTCGTCTGGGATTCCATCAGGCCCTGAGGCTTTGTTATTTTTCATCTGTTTGATGGTAATAGCTACCTCATCCAGGGATGGAGGATAGCTAAGGTGGGACAGATCTGGATGCTGAGGGACCTGCTGGGTATTCAAGACATCCACATCGGTGTCTTGGTTGAGCAGTGAATGGTAGTGCTCTTTCCAGTGCTGAAGGCGGCCGCATCGTCTTTAATTATGGAGTTACCGTCGGATGAGCGGAGGGGGGGGGGGGGGGCTGCACCACGAGTGATTGACCCATAAAATGTACTAGTGGAATTGAAAAATTCGCACATCTTTTGCCGATCTGCAATTTTTTTTGTTTCACATGCTTTAATTTTAAACCAGTTGTTCTTTAGATTACAAAGTTCCCGCTGGACCGCGGCTTTCTTCTTGTGGAAGGTATCAGCTTTGGTCCAAGACTGAGGGTTGTTCTGCCAGTCAGTTAAAGAAGCACGTTTATCATCAACGAGTACATTGATTGCCTGGTTATTTTCATCAAACCAGTCCTGGTGTAGGCTTTCGATCTGGGCGAGGGTCTCTCTGCAGGTTTTTGTCATGACAGTGTCGAGAATATCCCATCCGGCACTGGGATTTGCGTGTTGTTGTCGGGTTGTTTATCAGCCCATGTTCGAGCTATTCTCTGAAAGCATGTGCTACCGCTGGATCCTCCAGACGCTTTATGTTAAAACCTCTTCTGAAGGCTTGCTGCCTTCGCCGTTTTGGGGCGACGTGAAGTGAGAGCTTGGCTCTGACGAGCCGATGATCAGTGTCGCAGTGGTCTGAGCCACGCATGGCATGGATGATGAGGACATCTCCGCGATCTCTCTCTCTGACAATGATGTAGTCAATGAGATGCCAGTGTTTGGATCGTGAGTGTTGCCACGAACCCTTGAACTTGTCGGTCTGTCTAAACAAGGTATTGGTGATAGTGAGGATGTGTGCAGCACACTTGCCGAGGAGGAGTAGGCCATTGGGATTACACTTGCCTAGTCCACTTCTCCCTATGACTCCCTGCCAAATGTCAGCATCACTGTCAAATCTGGCATTGAAGTTACCAAGGAGCACAACCTTATCTTCTCTGGGGATAGAGATTAGCACTCTGTCGAGGTCGGCATAAAAGGCCTCCTTGATATCATCCTCTGCATCCAGTGTTGGGGCGTATGCACTGATGAAGAAGGCATGATGTGAGTGATTCAGTGGGACTCAAAGCGTCATGAGTCGCTCGTTACTCCCAATAGGCATTTCAGTTAACCTATGTAGTATGCGTTGGCGGATGACAAAGCCAACTCCATAAATGCGGTTTCTCTCCGCAGCAAACTTACCCTTCCAGAAGAAAGTATAGGTATAGCCAGATCCCCCATCTGTGAGTTGATCCTCATCTGGGAGCCGAGACTCACTAATTGCTGCTAAGTCGATGTTATACCTAGCCAGCTCTTTTGCCACAAGGGCGTTGCTTCTTTCAGGATGCTCATTTATGCCAGTATCCAGTAGGGTCCTGACATTTCCTGCAGCGACCATAAAAGGTTGTATAGTTTGTTTTTGTTTGGATCTGTGATTATAATTGTGCTTTCGACAGCATAAGGATGGCCTTACTGGGTGCGGTTGTCCAGTCAGGTTGGTTCTTTTGGCAGGCAATGTTTAAGGCACCTTTTCAAGCCCCCTCCCCATGTGGGGTGAGCAGAGTGGGTCCTTGGAAGGGCTGCTCAGTTGCACAGACAGGACCGGATTACACTACTGCCTAGATCCCAGTGCAAAAACGACCATCTTATCTGTGCCTCCCATGTGCAGAGTTGTGACTAGAGACTCCCTGCAATCATCTCTGCCTGCACCCGTCGGCACTCGTCCGTCGCCATAGGGCTTTTGGGGTTATAGGGGTTTTGATGATAATGAGAGGTATGATGAACTGGATGATGGCTGCGCGTGAGTTGATTTATGTGGTAAGGCAGGAGCCCAGGTTGCAACCACACATTTTGGCTCTTCCTTTTCCTGATTCAGTGGTGCACGTGTTGCAACGACTGGGGAGAGGAAGAGTTGCAATTGACTGCCGATAGCCCAGTTTATTGGGTTTCGCCTTAATAGCCTGTCCATCATGCATTGCCTTCGTCTGCCGGTGTCGTCGTTTGGTTGCAATGGTGGTCACCTCTTCCACCTATACCGCCGTTGGGGTCTTGTTGGAGCTCTGTAAGCATGTTTGCCTGATGTGAGGCTCCACCGCAGATTTTTCGTTCAGGGTTTACTCCCGTAGCCTTATATCTACCAAGGTTAATCCGGAAGGCAGCGGGGCAATGGTTGGTAGGCACCAGGACGTGTCCACATGCCAGTGAACTTATGCACCATCCCTCTGGGGCCCACTGCTACTCCGAGATCCCCTGATGGTCTAGCCTGGGCCCACGAGGCACCCAGTTACAGTGTGTTGCTAAGAGGAGGCACAGCAGGAGTCTTGATTTTTGAATAAGCTGTGTACTGGCAGGGGAAGAATTTTGCAAGCTGCTTCCCTGTTCGCCACGAGGGCTAGCCAGCGGCGGTATCTGAAAGCAAGAGGGTGCAAGCAGTGCTTTCACCTTAACACTAACATAATGCTGCCACACTAGACGCATTAAACCACCCTGTGTGCGAACACACACACACACACACACACACACACACACACACACACACACACACACCGGTACGATGGTTGGACATCAATGTTCTCAGGTGTAGTAATGTCTTTTCCAATACCATTCTTTTCCTTTTTATGTCTTCTCGTTATCACCTGTTTCACCTTCCTCCGTTCCTTCCCTCGCCTTCTCCTCCTCCTTCAAGTATTCCCCTCTCCTTATTCCTCTTCGTCTTCTTCCAGTCTTCCCCTCATCTTCTTCTTCTTGTTTTCCCTTCCCCTTATTCCATTAGCTTCCCTCTTTGAGTTAATCTTCATATCCACTTCATTTGACCACTTTCATTCTCTTCCCTTCAATTACCATTCTCTTATTTACTTCTCTTCTTCCCTCTTTCGTCCACTCATCACCCTTTCCTTTCCTCCCTTCACATCTCTCCTTCCACCCATCCATCTATCCATCCACCCATCCTCCCCATAGTCTTCCTCTTTCTCCCTTAATTCATCCATCCTCTTTCACCCCTCTGCCTCCTTCTCCTCCTTTGTCCCTTCCTTCCTTTTTATCACATACCCATTTTTCCTCCTCTTTCCATCTTCCAACAATCCTTTCTGTTCTTCCTTCTCCTCTCGCTCATTCATCTTCTTTCATTCTCTTCCTTCTTCTTCTTCTCCTCCTCCTCCTCTCAGCAACTCATCCTTCCATTAGTGTGAAAGTCACTCCTCTGGGTGTGGGTTATTTGTACCCCTCCTGAAGACTTGTGTAATATTTAACGTCTCCCGGGCTGTGTTGTCAGTCCTTTCAGACGACTCGGGTACCGCCTGGGTGAGTGGGGTGGGGTAAGGTGGGGTGGGGTAAGGTGGGGTGGGGTAAGATGGGGTGGGGGTTAGGAGGTCGTGGAATTTAGGAGAGGAGAGTGGGGGGCCTGGGGGGGTCGTAAGATGAGCTGTCCCTGTTAGAGAAAGTGTAAAAAAAACAGTAGTCGTGTGTGTGTGTGTGTGTGTGTGTGTGTGTGTGTGTGTGTGCGTGTGTGTGTGTGTGTGTGTGGGTTGTTCGGTAAGAGTCGTGCTGTTAGAATCCAGGCATAGTGGCTGTAAAGATGGAGGGAATGTAAGTTAAGTGAACGACGGATACAAATGGATGACAGGGACGGAGGGAGGGATGGATGGAGGGAGGGAGGGAGAGAGTTAGGAAAGGAGGGAGACAGTGAGGGAAGGAAACAGAGAGGGAGAGAGGGAAGGAGACAGGGAGAGAGGGAAGGCAAACGGGAGGGAGGGAGAGAAAAAAGGCTAGAGAAAAGAGAGGAAGGGAGGGAAGGGGACAGGGAGGGAGGGAAGGCAACAGGGAGGGAGGGAAGGCAACAGGGAGAGGGGTAAGGCGACAGGGAGGGGGGGAAGGAGACGGGGAGGAAGGGGTGAAGGTATGGCTCCGTCGTGGTTAGTGAAGGATATTGCCAAGGACACGAGTAAGACTGACTCAGTGGTTGTGGCAGCAGAGAGACTTACCGGAGAGTGGCTTTAGAAGGACATTATTGTGCTGGTGTATAGAGTGTCGTGACTGTGTGTAATAATAATAATAATAATAATAATAATAATAATAATAATAATAATAATAATAATAATAATTAACGGTTTATTGAACGAGCATAGCAGCCGGAAGGCTGAAAATATACAGTTACATAATTGGGGAATGGGTCTCTTGATTGACAAATAATATACAAGTAACATAAGTCATACAAATATGATATATAATAACTAGGTGGGGAGAAAGTCATACTACAGGGCATTTCAACATAGTGACTGCAAAAAAAGTAAGATTGACTGGGAGTGAACACATTGGATGATAACAAGTTATTGATAATTTTTACAATGGTTGGGACTGGGCTGTTCTCATAACGATCAGTACGTGCTCGTATGGGCTGGATGCGGTTGTGATGTCGAACAGCAATTCGCGGACGAGGGACCTCGGGTGGTAGTAGGAGTCGGTGTCGAGGATGGTGCAGAAGCTGCTCACCAAATTTGCAGATGAGGTCGTGGTGATGGTCAGAGAAAGCCGAGAGGGTCAGTGTGTTGAGCGCCTATTGATATGTGGAGTAGGAAGGGGAGAGAATAATCTTGCATGCCCTCTTTTGCACTTTTTCTAGGTGTTTACGCTGTGTGGCATTTAAGGAGGAAGACCAGGCAGGGGAGGCATAGGTGAGCTTGGGAAGTATGAATGATGCGTAAACACTGAGGTGTGTGTGTGTGTGTGAAGCATTTTTGTTGACTGTTTACTTCTTAATCATTGCTTCCATCATTCTCTCTCTCTCTCTCTCTCTCTCTCTCTCTCTCTCTCTCTCTCTCTCTCTCTCTCTCTCTCTCTCCTTCTCGCCCTTTCCTTTTTTACAATCTTTTTCTCTGTCTCATTCTCTCAATTTCTCTTCCTGGCCTCATTTTTAATCCTTTCTCTCTCACGGTTTCACCCGAGTCTCATTCTCTTGTCTTTGTAGAAAGGTCTATGAATTTGTGTCTGTTAAGAGGTGCCTGTATTACCATCATTTAGGCCTGTTAGGTGTTTGTATAACCAACATTTACATCTGTTAAGTGTCTGTATAAACATCATTAAGGTCTGTTAAGGGCTGTCTGTATGAGTTACATTTTTGTCTGTTAGGAGATGTCTGCATGACCTATATTTCACAACCAGCAGTTTATATGTAAATGAAAAGTCGTATTCAAAGTGTGTTGGCGCAATTTTGCTTGTGAGCTGAAAGGAAAAGAGCTAATTCTCCTCAAATTCTCTCTTCCCCCTCTTCCCCTTCTTTCTTAACCCCCTCTTTCTCTCTCTTCCTTCGCTTTTTTTTCTATTCTCCTACTCTTTTTGTCTCTCCTTTCCTCTGTTCCCTCTGTCTCCTCTTCTCTCTCTTTTCTCTCTCTCTCGTCCTCCTTCTTCTCTACTCCTCTTCCTTTCTCTTTCTTTTTTTCTATCCTAAAGACCCTTTATTTTTTTTCCTCCTGTCTTCCTCCTTTTATTTTTATTTTCCTCTTTTACTGCTGTTTTCTTTCTTCTCTTCTTGTTCATACTCTTTCCCCCTTCCTCTTCTTCTCTCTTCTAATAACTATTCTTCCTTTTTTCCCTTGCTTTCTATTCATTCTGACTGTTACTGTTCTTTTTTCTCTATTTACCTCTTCCCCTTCTCTTTCTCTCGTCTTCCTCTACCTCCTTCTTCTTCTTTTCCACCTTTTATTTCCCCTCTTATCCTTTCGTATACTCATCATCTTCCATCACTATTTTCCTCCTTCTTTTCCTCCACTGTCTAACTTCTCTACCTCCGCCTTCCTCGTTCTATCCCCATCTCTTTCTTCTCTTCCTCCTCCCCTCTTCCTCTTTTTTATCCACTCCTCCTAATCCTTCTTCTCTATCTATCTCATCCTCCAACTACTTCTCTATCCCACTTCCTCTCCCTCCGCCTTTACTCCTCCCTCCCCCCACTTCGCTTATCCAGCCAGGGAGAACCAGAAACATTTTGGTGAGTCTTAGTGACGATGACCGTATATAAATACACGAGTTTACCCTCGAGAATACCTCCACAAACGCCTCCTTCCCACTCTACCGATTTTGTCGTCGTCATCGTCATCGTCATCACCGTTTTCGTCTTCTTCTTCGTCCACACTTTTTTTCATCATCTTCTTAAACAACCCCTCTTCATCGTCTCCTTTACCATCACCTTCTTCGTCACTTTCGTCGTCGTCGTCTTCCAAGCGTCCAAGATGTGAAATTGGTGACAATGTTTCGTGGTACAACAAAACACACACACACACACACACACACACACAAGAAAAGGGCCCCTCATTAAACTGCGAGGGTCGGCGGGGGCCCTCTAGGGGGCTTCTCTGGGATGGGGGTCCTCTGGAATAGGGGCCCTCAGGGAAAGAGGTCCTCTGGAATGAGAAGTCCTCTGGGATGAGAGGTCCTCTGGGATGAGGGAGTCCTCTTGGATGGGGGTCCACGGGATAGAGGATCCTCTGGAATAGGGGGGTCCTGTGGGATGAGGGGTCTTTTGGCATAGGGGCCCTCTGGGATGAGGGGTCCTATGGGATGAGGGGGTCCTCTGGGATGAGAGGGTCCTCTGGGAGGAGGGGTTCTCTGGGATGGGGGGTCCTTTAGGTGGGTCACCTTGGGTGAGGGTCCTCCACAATGGGGAGGGTCCTCTGAGATCGGGTGGCCCTCTGGGATGAGAGGAGAGAGGGGTCGTCTCGCGTGGGTCTATAGAAAGCTTGGTGAATACATGAGGCAAGCTGTGTCAGGGTGTACGTGGGGCTGTTGACACGGTGGTGACTGTGTGGGGGAGTGTTTTATTTCTACCTAGGGATAATAACGCCCGCTATGAGAGAGAGAGAGAGAGAGAGAGAGAGAGAGAGAGAGAGAGAGAGAGAGAGGAGGGGGGCGAGTGATAGGGGAGAGAATGGATGAAAGGCATGGAGGGAAGGAATGGGAGGGGAGGTGAAAGGAGAAAAGGAATAATAGGAAAGTAAAAGGGTTGGGAAAAGTGATAGTAGAGGTTGAGGGAAAGAGAGGTAGTGAGCGGGAGAAACGATAGAGTGGGTGGGTGAGGGGAAGGGAAGTGAGAGAAAAGGTGAAAGAGAGGAGAGCAGATAAGGGGTGAGAGAGAGAGAGAGAGAGAGAGAGAGAGAGAGAGAGAGAGAGAGAGAGAGAGAGAGAGAGAGAGAGAGAGAGAGAGAGAGAGAGAGAGAGAGAGAGAGAGATACGAAGAAGGATGAGCCCTGGTTCGAGAGAGCAAGGGGGAAAATGACGGTGATGAAGGCGAAGTAGAAGAGGAGGAAGACTTAGGGAGAGGGGAGGTAGAGTAGTTAAAGAGAGGAGATAAGAGGGGGAACAGTTAATTGTGATAAGTGAGAAAGATGGGAGGAGTCGGTGAGATGGACAAGGTCACGGTAGGAGAAGGTGGAAGAAAGGAGGAGGAGAAAGAAATAGATGCTTGAGAAAGACCAGAAAGAGGAGGAGGGGAATTAAGAAATAGAAAAGTTGGAGGAAGTGGAAGAATAGGAGAAAGAAGAAAAAGAAAAGGGATGAGTAATAGAAAGAAAAAGAAGAAAAAGTGAAGATAGAATAATAGGAAGAATACGAAAAGGAAGAGAAAAATAATGCGAGAAGGATGAGGAGGAGAAGAAGGAGGAGAAAAGGGGGAAAATATATTAGAAACAAAAAAACTAAAAAATAAAAAGATTCAGACGGACACAGTGAATGAGGTAACAGTGTTATCGGCAATCCGGGAGCGTTCGCACAGGTCGAGCACCCGATACATCCCCGAAAGCCCTAGATTCTCTGTCACCCCAATTAAGCACGTCTCCTTAAAGCGCCTGGGACGTCAATGTTCAACTCTCTGGTTTGAAGAGAATTCATCCACTCGTTCTGTTGTTGTCGCTCTCACACGAAGGAAGCGGACTAAGCTGAAATGGTCGAGGCTGAAGCGAATGAGGGTGAAGCGAATGAGGGTGATGTGAACGAGGCTGAAGCCGACGAGGGTGAAGTACACGAGACTGAAGCCGACGAGGGTGAAGTGAACGAGGCTGAAGCCGACGAGGGTGAAGTGAACGAGGCTGAAGTGGAAGAGGCTGATGATGATGATGAAGTCGACTAAACTGAATTGGACGAAGCTGTAGCAGACGAGGTTGAAGTGGACAAGGTTGAAGCGGAAGGAGCTAAGCGGACGAGGCTGAAGCCGACGTGGCTGAAGTGGACGAGGCTGAAGCGGAAGAGGCTGAAGTGGGTGATGATGAAGTGGACTAAACTGAAGCGGACGAGGCTGGAGCGGACGAAGCTGAAGTGGACGAATTTGAAGTAGACAAGGCTGAAGAGAACGAGGCGGAAGTGGAAGAGGCTGAAGCGGACTCAACAAACTCACGCGATTCCATAATGTGCCGCAAAGGCGTTCCCAGACAAAATTACGCGGAAAGTTCGAAATTACACACCAGTGATGCCGGCTATTTAACTCAAATAGACTCTCTCTCTCTCTCTCTCTCTCTCTCTCTCTCTCTCCACAAATCATCACAAACTTTTTTTATATAATTTCATTAGTGACGGTCATTAACTTTTTCTCTCATTTTTCTTCAGACTTTCATTCGACTTTTTTTGGGTCTCCATCTCACAGGTTCATTTAAGTTCCTCAGCTTTTTGCTTCACAAGTACTGACTTCATCTTCCTCCTCTTTTCATGCTGATGTCTTTATTTTTTTTTCTTTATGGCGTAATTAAATATCCCCCCCCCCCCACAAAAAAAAAATATATATATATATATATACTTCATTTTTAGTCCATTTAACACGCGGACTTTGAGCATACAATCAACGACCTCACCAGCAAGGAATCGAACCTTCGACCTACTGGGTGTGACTAGGGAACGCTTACCGGCTAGGCCACAAGGACACTGTGGCCTAGCCGGTAAGCGTTCCCTAGTCACACCCAGTAGGTCGAGGGTTCGATTCCTTGCTGGTGAGGTCGTTGATTATATATATATATATATATATATATATTTCATGTAAATCCACAATGAAAACGTGGGTAAGATGAATCTTGATAAAATCACACGGGAAAATGGAAACAACGGAGCACCTTAGCTTTCGTCTTTATTCAAGACATCTTTAGTTGCCTCTGAAGATGTCTTGAATAAAGACGAAAGCTAAGGTGCTCCGTTGTTTCCATTTTCCCGTGTGATTTTATCAAGATATATATATATATAAATATACATATATATATATATATATATATAAATAAATATATATATATATATATATATATGCAAGTAAATCACTGTAGGTGCGCGTGATCTAGGTATATGCTGATAACCACCAGGAAAGAAGAAAACACGAAGTTCGTGTTTTCTTCTTTCCTGGTGGTTATCAGCATATATATATATATATATATATATATATATATATATATATATATATATATATATATATATATATATATATATGTATAAAACATATGAAACTTATATACGATAGATACGATAGATAGATAGACAGACAGAGACAGGTCGTTCGACCTGTGCCCGGGTGGGCTAATTCCCGTAAGAAAAAATAAAATAAAGTAAAATCGTCATACAACTTTACTTGGGTTCAACATGTATATTTAGGAAAGGCATGAACTGTACATGCAGTCAGTTCATGTATACAAACAATATACATATTCGGCGCAGTTATAAAGACTGTAGAGAGGCAGGGCAGGTATAATAATAATGACAAACAGTAAGTCAATTTAGGCTATTATTGTGCGGGTTATTCATTATTTGCGATAGATATTATTAAATCACAAATCCCATAATACAGTATCTTTACCTTCCGTCCTTCCTTCCTTCCTTCCTTCCTTCTTTCCTTCCTTTCAGTGTAACTCAAATACTATATTGATATTAAGGAAAACAAATTACTTAAAGTTTTTTATGAGACGCCTCAACGTTCTGGTGGACTGTTGCAACATTATAATTTACACTACACTACACTGCACTGCACTACACTACACTACACTACACTACACTACACTACACAACGCCATTCATAACCAAAGAACCTGTGAATGACTGGGAATGAATAACACTAAAATAAAATGTATAATATAACTAAATATTTTAAAGATGGAAATATTGTGTATGAAAGAAACATTGCGGAGATTAAAAGTCGGTCCTGTGATTCGCAAGAACCCACTGGCAACCCTGAAATAGTCCATCACACTCAATATACACAAGAATACAATATGACGCCACTGCTCATCCCAGATTGCAATGTTGTGTTCAGTTTGGTTAGCGATGAATGTTTCCATGGACTTTGCATTTAGCATTGTATGTCAGTCTATTGTCTGACTGCAAGCGTCGCTTTGTGTGCCACGGCAAACTACGGCAGAGCTTGGTGGAGTTACTCGAACAAGTTGGTCACTTCTCCGGGCCCTGTGTTCTGGCTCGCTCTGGCTGACGACCCAGAGGCTGACGTGACGCCTGACGGATCATTTCAGAAGAAAGCACAATGTTGTTTTTTGAGGGTCTCTCTCTCTCTCTCTCTCTCTCTCTCTCTCTCTCTCATGGCTCAAAATTAGTACTGTGTCACCTCTGAATCCTTTAAAAAGAGTCCTTGATTTTCTCAAGAAAGAAACTAATTATCCCAGCACTCGTGACCACACTCCTCCCCGCCACCCATACAACTACCTTCCCCCTTCACCCATACTCCTCCCCGCCACCCATACCACTACCCTCCCCCTTCACCCACACTCCTCCCCGCCACCCATACCATTACCCTCCCCCTTCACCCACACTCCTCCCCGCCACCCATACCATTACCCTCCCCCTTCACCCACACTCCTCCCCGCCACCCATACCACTACCCTCCCCCTTCACCCATACTCCTCCCAGCCACCCATACCATTACCCTCCCCTTCACCCACACTCCTCCCCGCCACCCATACCACTACCCTCCCCCTTCACCCATACTCCTCCCAGCCACCCATACCATTACCCTCCCCTTCACCCATACTCCTCCCAGCCACCCATACCATTACCCTCCCCTTCACCCACACTCCTCCCCGCCACCCATACCACTACCCTCCCCCTTCACCCACACTCCTCCCCGCCACCCATACCACTACCTTCCCCCTTCACCCATACTCCTCCCCGCCACCCATACCACTACCCTCCCCCTTCACCCACACTCCTCCCCGCCACCCATACCATTACCCTCCCCCTTCACCCACACTCCTCCCAGCCACCCATACCATTACCCTCCCCTTCACCCACACTCCTCCCCGCCACCCATACCACTACCCTCCCCCTTCACCCATACTCCTCCCCGCCACCCATACCACTACCCTCCCCCTTCACCCAGTCTCCTCCCAGCCACCCATACCATTACCCTCCCCTTCACCCACACTCCTCCCCGCCACCCATACCATTACCCTCCCCCTTCACCCACACTGCTCCCAGCCACCCATACCATTACCCTCCCCCTTCACCCACACTCCTCCCCGCCACCCATACCACTACCCTCCCCCTTCACCCAGTCTCCTCCCAGCCACCCATACCATTACCCTCCCCTTCACCCACACTCCTCCCCGCCACCCATACCACTACCCTCCCCCTTCACCCACACTCCTCCCCGCCACCCATACCATTACCCTCCCCCTTCACCCACACTCCTCCCCGCCACCCATACCACTACCCTCCCCCTTCACCCAGTCTCCTCCCAGCCACCCATACCATTACCCTCCCCTTCACCCACACTCCTCCCCGCCACCCATACCACTACCCTCCCCCTTCACCCATACTCCTCCCCGCCACCCATACCACTACCCTCCCCCTTCACCCAGTCTCCTCCCAGCCACCCATACCATTACCCTCCCCTTCACCCACACTCCTCCCCGCCACCCATACCATTACCCTCCCCCTTCACCCACACTCCTCCCAGCCACCCATACCATTACCCTCCCCCTTCACCCACACTCCTCCCCGCCACCCATACCATTACCCTCCCCCTTCACCCACACTCCTCCCAGCCACCCACACCACTACCCTCCCCCTTCACCCTCACTCCTCCCAGCCACCCATACCACTACCCTCCCCCTTCACCCTCACATCCACCCAGTCTACTTAATACAAGACCATCTTCCTCAACATACAAATCCGAAAAAAAAAATTCTTATTCCAATAAATAAATAAAATAAAAAGCACTCAACGCCCCTAGTTTTCTCTAAGGAATAGACAAAAAATGCTCTCGAAATCAAATCAATTCCCTTCAGGTTAAATCTAATTCCGACTGGTATTACCCAAACTGGTTCTGAATCCTGCACTGTCTACAAAAAGGACTGAGAGATCGAACCACGGACCAATAATCTAATCAATCTCCAGTCGCTGAGTCAATTTAAACTCCCGCTCCAAGTCGCCTAACTCCCACCAAAAGCCACACGGGTCCATTAAGCTAGGAACAGCTGTTATGACAACGCGCCGCCATACTGTACTGTACACTCACCATTAGCTTACTGTACGTTACTCCCCGGGGCGCGAGTGATATACTGACGCTGGCGGCCTCTGTTGGGTCCAGCCTTCCTTATCTGTCTCTCCTATGATTCACAAGGTTCCATTAACTGATTAACAAGGTTCCCCTAATTTACATTGTTCCATTTATAAAATTCGACTGATTTACAAGGTTCTACATACAAGGTTCCACCTACAAAGTTCCAGTTACAAGGTTTGACTGATATACAATGCTCCATTGACTTATTTACAAAGTTCAACTGACTGATTTACGAGGTTCCCTGATTTACAAGGTTTCAATTACTGATTAACGAGGTTCGACTGACATACAAAGTTCCATTGATTTACAGTTCCTCTGATTTACAAAGTTCCGCTGATTTACATGGTTCCGTTGACCAATTTACAAAGTTCCGCCAATTTACATCGTTCCATTGCCAAATTTACAGTTGCTCTGATTTACATGATTCCACCGTGTTTTGTTGTTCAATATCAGGTCACGTCTTCACGGTGTGTTCCTCCAGGTTCTTATCACTTCACAGTGTAATATAAGTTCGCCTCCATTACCTATGTGTTTTCAGGATCGTTTAGGTATGCGACACTCAGGGCTATAAGATATAGTTCTCTGTACCGTGTTGTGTGTTGCGGTGCCGGAAGAACTGAGTTCACGGCTACACGAGGAAAGTTTCTGTTTACGACTCACTTGGAGAGAGAGAGACACAAAGAAAGAGAAAAAGAGATTGACAGAGAGAGAGAGAGAGAGAGAGAGAGAGAGAGAGAGAGAGAGCCCATGGGATAAGCCAACACTACACTCGATGTGAAATCCCGTCAAAATACAGTACGAGCTATTTTCACCTCACTACCTATTTTTGTCCCCTTTATATTCCCATCTAGGTGGCGCTACCCTGGTAGTGGAGGCATTATGAATGTATATTTGCAAATTGGTATCTGTTTTTGCGGGGGGCCCTTGACACCTTCCAGCTGGTCTGTGTTTTGGCTGTCGGAGGCGTGAAGGAAAAAATTTATCTTTTTTTTTTACTTTTTCTCTCTGATGCGCTGGAAAGAGTGAAGGTGTAATATTCAAGATCATTTTCTTACTTATGAAAAATCAGAGTTTTGAGGATTGAGGAAGAGTTTGCTGAAGGTGTGAGAGAGACGGGTACACCTCTCCCTCACCCCACCCCTCACCCCCCCCCCCCCCACACACACACACGCTCCAGCACCGCCAACTCAAACAGAATAATATAACAGGGTTTCCATTGATATACATCTACCCATATATAACAACACGTAACCCCCTCACCTTCTGTACCATTAGTTTACGAGTCTGTAAAACATCTTGGGGCTCTTGTTTTTTACTTTCCTCACACAACGAAAATCAGCCGACCATACTCACTCCCCTGCCTCATGACTGCTCGAGTGGGCTTCAGTCCTAATGGGCCCTAGTCTTAGTGTGTCTCAATCCTAGTAGGCCCCAGTTCTAACATTCTTTAATCATAAGAGTTCAATTGAGCCCCAATCTAATTGAGTTTAATCTTAGTAGTCCGCAATCCTATCATTCCTCAGTGCTAATAGACCTCAATCGTAATGAAATCAAGTCCTAATGGATTTTAATGCTAATAGAACCCTGTAGTAATTGGTCTTAACCCTACGAAACGCCAGTCCTGCACGCCTTAGTCAAAAAAGGCACCAATCCCAGTAGACTTCATTCCTAAAAGGCCCCAGTCTTGTTAGGCCCCATAACTAAGATACCCGTCCTAATATCCCCCGGCTCCAGTCCTAGTAGGGCCCTACCTTAATAAGCTGAAGCTAACCTAACCTAACTTAACTTGAACCTTGAGAGTGGAGCCCATTTGACCTGCAACTCTCACTGACTCTCTCCCATTCTCTCATCTTTCTCTCATAGTAGGATAATGGCAGGAGGAGAGGTAAGTAACTCCCTCTCTCCCTCCCTCACTCCCACTCACTACCACGCTATCTTCCACTCCCTCTCTGTTTTTCTATTCTCTCTCTCCTTTGTTAAACCTCCAGTACACCCCCCCCTCCACTTTCCTTCTCTCACCTTCTATTACCTTCCCCTCTCCCTTATCTTCCTCCTATCCCTTCCCCTTTCTCCCCTCCCTTCCTTTCTTCTTCACTCTTCCCCTTCCCTCTCCTCTCCCCCTTTCGCACAACCCTATTCCTTCTCCCTCGTCGCTCCTCATTCTTTCCTTCCATTTCCTTCACCACCTCTTCCTCCCCTAACCCCTCTTACCTCACCTCATCCGCTCCTCTCGTCCTTCACTAGTCCCATCCCTCTTTCCTCACCTCCTCTCCTCCCCGTCACTCACAGGCACCCAGTCCCCCGTAGTGTTCAGGACGCCTAACATAATTTGAGAATAATAGACGCAAGATTAAACCAATGGAGGGCATGTTCTTGGGAGCATCACGCAGTCTGTCGGGTGATGAGGCTGCTGGCTGGCTCTCTCTCTCTCTCTCTCTCTCTCTCTCTCTCTCTCTCTCTCAGTGGGTGCGTGTATGTATTTCAAAATTTTATCCCACCTGCCCTGTCTTTGTGTGTGTGTGTGTGCGTGTGCGTGTGTGTGTGTGTGTGTGTGATAGCTGTATAGAAATAGCTGACGCATCTGTGTAATATGATTCCACTCTTATGATTTTCCAACTGAGTTACCACCGTGCAGTAGTAATAAGCCATAACCAAGGGGGGGGGGGGGGGTGTCCTCTTTTGATAGCTCTGTGTGTCATTACTGTTGCCTTATTGTAAAATGATTATGGGGTCAACAATCCGGTTCAGTGACTCTTGTTTCATTCTTGTTTCATTCGAGGTCGTGACTCTTGTACCTCTGATCCGATGTTGAAAATCTTTTGACACGAATTACTGAGACCACGAATCAGTCTACGAACATAATATTATGATTCATTGGTTATAAAGTAAAATTACAAATCTGAAAATAAATAAAAACAGGACTGTGAATCTGAGGTCATATAATCCTAGACCGCGAATTAACTGCAACGGACTTAGGTACGTTAAAAAGATTTTACAAATCCAGATACACTCATCAAACACCTCGAATCCTGGGACACAAACCCTCAGCCATAAATCCGTACCCGTGAATCCGACAACCATCCACCCCAGAGAGTGAACCCAGGTAATGAATCCGAGTCAGAGGGAAGCATTCTCATAAATCCCGTGTCCGCTGTTGTAATCCGAGGCTCCTTAATTGCTGTCGTTGCCTAGATTAATCCCCAGGTTTAATCTCAGCATTCGGGGACGGGTTAATCCACCATCCCTCTCGACCAACACCCCACGACCTGCCAGTTTACTTGTGATTGTAAGTGGTTTAGAAGCTCACTCGTGGTAAATCCGGTTTGGGTAATTGCCAGTTAGGAGTGACATCTCGGAGGTGGTTGGAAAATAGATGAGAGAGAGAGAGAGAGAGAGAGAGAGAGAGAGAGAGAGAGAGAGAGAGAGATTGACAAGCTACCTCGACCAATCCCACACGAACATTAAGAAAAATCATAAGAGATAGACCTTTATTTCAGGCGTCAGCCTCGTGAAAGGATTTGGACCTGCCAGGATATTAATTTTACGCTCGAGTTATTATATAATGGCCATTTTAAGGTGACTGGAGACGCACGAGGGCTTCTTATATCGACGCCAACCAACCCTGTGGCTTAGTTGGGTGGGTCTCTCTCCTTCTCTCTCACACACACAGACAGACAGACACACACTCTCTCTCTCTCTCTCTCTCCAAGTTCCTTTCTTGCCTACACTTGCATAAATTACAGTCTCATTACGTGAGGCAGACAAGATATTGCACTACCACGGACGGACTTATCGACTCCCACAGTCTCCGAATTCCAGGGTGGCCAATGTTAGAAAAACTTATACGAACCTGACAATATTGTCAATGTCAAAACATCTTCACGAACGGGATCACAAGTGTATATATATATATATATATATATATATATATATATATATATATATATATATATATATATATATATATAGACTGAATATCGAGCCCTACAATAACTGAACCTAACCGAACGGTCTTGGAAGGGGGGTGTGGAGAGAAAAGGGGGTAATAAATTTTCGAGTTTGGTTTGACTTGTACTAATGGAGATATTAAGTTTGTTTTCACACTCACATCTTCACTAGAGGACGAACGTTGAAGGTGAATCAATATTATCTTCCTCTGGGTAATGAATTACACGGTGGTGAAGCTAACAGTAGAATGTCGAGGTTTTAATTTAATTCACCATAAACGTTAACAATTTATTTCTTTAAGAATGTTAAAGTTCAAGACTACCTCGTCCTCAACTACACTTAAGTAAGGACTTAAAACATATGTTAAGAATGTCGTCCATCTTGCAGTAAAAGACACCACTAACGACAATTATCCTCTTCTCCTGCAGGTGTTGTGGCCGCGCCTGAGTCACTGAAGGTCGCGGTGACTAAAGTGACAGGTGACGGGGCGGTGCTGAGTTGGGTCACGTCCTCTGGTCACAGGCAGGCCATGAGCTCATGCTCGCTCCACTATGGCCCGGTGAAGGAGGCGATGCACTTACAGACGGAGGTGAAGACGAAGGATCAACACATCAGCCTGGCACGCCTCACCCCTCACACCACCTACTACGCCTTCCTCAGATGCTCCCACGCCGCCTCCACCTACAACTCCAACAAAGTCCACTTCACTCCACGTAAGTTCCACCTAACTTTCTTTTTGTTTGCCAATGCAAAAATATATTATCTGAATCTATCTATCTATATACTAGTATGAAACAGACTAGAAAGACAGGAAGCAGTCATAACAAAATTATATATATATATATATATATATATATATATATATATATATATATATATATATATATATATATATATATATATATATATTTGGCGTAGGTGAGCGGCAAGAGGGAATCATTTCCTTGATTGAGTTTGCACAACACATCAGTAAATGCAGCTTTTAGAAAGAACGCTAAAAAGAAATGTATATAACAATCACAATAGAAACATAAATAATACTGAACAGACCCCTACACATTTGTTTGTGTGACTTTCTCAACAGGACAAGATCAGAGATTACCGCTGGGTTATTTTAAACTGAATATCACACTGAACAATTAAAACTCATGAAGAAGAAAGACTTCAATTTATTAAAAAAAGTCTGAGGAGGAATTCAGCTCAGTTTAGAGTTAATATGAAGAATAATTCACAATAGCTTGACAAACAATAAATTCGTGTGCACACTAACGTATTATCCCGCCAACATAATAAACAAAAGTTTTAATCATCGTACATTTAAGTCTCGCCCGGCCTCGACGCCAGGCGGGGAAAGCAGGCGGGTAACGACTCAGATAAATATGGTAGAAAAAGAGATTCTAACTCTAACTCGCCGTTAACAAAGGTTGACTACGTTATTTATAGCTGTGGGAGGATATTTTTCCCGTCCATCGCGCTTGGGATGTTGAGGCAGCCATATCTACTGGCAGCCGGGCGTCTCTATGTGATCCGAATGAGCGCCTCCCACACATCGCCCTGGCTCACTGGAGCGCTAAATTATCCTACCCTTTTTATTCCTTTGTCAACTTAGTGATCAGCGAGATATTTTTTCTTTCGTTTTAACAATACGTTTATATATATATAAAAAATACAATATTAATAACTAATAATAAATATAATCTGTCTCTGTCCTTCGTCTCTGCATATTCGCATGTGTTCGGTCCTTGTGCAGCCACTACTTCGGTTCAACCATCGCCAAACTTAGCTAATAAGGAGATGGTTCCCCTGAGTGCTTCTTAAGGGATAAGACGAAGAGACGGATATATTTAAGGGGATTCTACAATGTGTGTGTGTCCTTCGCCCACTGGAGCTAAAGAATGTCAGTTATCTAGTTTCAGAGTATGATTGTATAACTACTACCATACTATTATTAATATTACTACTACTACTAATAATAATAATCCTCAACTCTCATGATGTTTCAATTCTGTCATTTAAATCCCAACTGTAGTTTTCATATGGTACTTCATGACCTCCTCCACCATTGGTTAAATATTTACCACTAGTATTATATCCTTCATTAGTGTGTACCCTTTACTTCCGTGTGAGTCTCTTGTATACGATGACTGATCAAAATGGCTTATTTTTCGCTAAATAACTGACTTTGTGTTAGCGGATTAAGTGGGAGGAAGAGGACTCTGGTAAGTGAGAGTTGGGCAAGAGTTGAAGGAAACGCTGAAGGTGCTGAGTCATTAAGGCAAAACACTGGGCGAGCACACACACACACACACACTAAACACACACATACAATTTTCTTTCTCTGTTTTACACACACACACAGAGTCTCCTCTCTCTCCCTTCCCCCTCTTCCAATTTCTTTTCATTACCTGTCCCCATACATCTCCCCTCCTCCCCACCCCTTCTCCCCCGCTCACCAACAACCGGGTATTTACACATGCTGGGCCTCACCACGCCCACATCTCATTACGCCAGGCGCCATGGTATCAACACGCCGTACCCGTAGGTGTGTGTGTGTGTGTGTGTGTGTGATAAACTGGGACTGGCGAAAGCTTTTCCGTGACACACACACAATGCGACACAGCTGTTGTTGTTACATGTACGAGTATACATAATAAATACTGGGATACATACCACGTACTGTGATATACTTAAAACCAAACTTAAAACACACAGTAATACACTTTCTCCGAGGCGATATATGATAAATACTGCATACACTCATGATAATAATAATAATAGTTGCCCCTCGTGCAACAACGATGGCCGGCCCTAGGGCCACCTAGGCGTTAATTTGTTTAAGGTGCAGAAGCTGTCGCCAACACAACAACCAAATCCTAAGTTAACGAGCTGCATGACCCAGTGTCAAGGAATAGTCCGAGAAGACCGGACAACTCGCCAATTGCACTGGCTAACCATTACCCCGGAATACGATCCGGAAATCGATTAACATCCAGGTTCCCAATTACAGTCATCCAATATAAGGTGTATCAGATACGCCTATATTGGATGACTATTGTAACACAGGTAACACAAAGTGAATGAAAAGTCTCTGAGCACCTACAATAATTAACAGTTTAGTGATTTACCGTATTCTGCTAGTAATAAATATTGACAAAAATCAAAATTAATGTTGGAAGAAGATATCATTTCCATTATTTAAGCCATGGAGAACAATGTACAGCATGCAACATTGAAGGTCTAACATGGAAACAAAAACTATATTCCTTATTACTTTTCGACCATCTTGTGTAGTACAATATACACTCATACCAAAAAGTATCTTTAAGGAGGGATCGACCGATGAATTTCAAAATGAACACCAAGACTCCTGTTGTCTCGGTAGGGTTGTCAAAATCCTTCGTCTGTTGTGTCATATTGTCTAACAAAAAATCGAAAGGTTTATCTGCATAACAGACTAAACAAATAATCTTACTTTTTTTTTCTATTAACTCGAGTTTCAACAAAGAGATGATTAACAATTTAATCCTGAAATCATTGCATTTTATTTCTTCATTTCTATCGTAAAAGTTGAATCTAGAACTACGTATTCCATCTTTATATTTCTTTCACACACGAAATGCTCTTAGCGGATAACGTAATCAAAGCGACTGACTATAGGAAGTTGAAGGTCAAATGGGTCCCTAACCTAACCCACTCCAGCCCAGCCCAACCCAACCTAACTTAACCTAACCTAACCCACTCCAGCCCAGCCCAACCCAACCTAACTTAACCTAACCTAACCCACTCCAGCCCAGCCCAACCCAACCTAACAAAACCTAACCTAACCCACTCCAGCCCAACCTAACTTAGCCTAACCTAACCTAACGTAACCCACTCCAGCCCAGCCCAACCCAACCTAACTTAACCTAACCTAACCCACTCCAGCCCAACCTAACTTAACCTAACCTAACCTAACGTAACCCACTCCAGCCCAGCCCAACCCAATCTTAACCTAAACTAACCTAACCTAACCCACTCCAGCCCAGCCCAGACTAACCTAACCTAACCTTATTTAACATAACCCAACCACTTGGATTGCGACGCATTAGAACTGGGGATCATTCAAAGTGGGACTCATTAGCACTGGGATCATTAGGACTGAGGGTCATTAAGCTTGGGGTTCATTAAGACTGGGGTTCAATAACACTGTGGTTCGTTAAGACTGGGATTAAATAACACTGGGGTTCATTAAGACTGGGGTTTAATAACACTGGGGTTCATTAAGACTGGGGTTCAATAACACTGGGGTTCATTAAGACTGGGGTTCATTAAGACTGGGGTTCAATAACAATGGGGTTCAATAACACTGGGGTTAATTAAGACTGGGGTTCAATAACACTGGGGTTCATTAAGACTGGGGTTTAATAACACTGGGGTTCATTAAGACTGGGGTTCAATAACACTGGGGTTCATTAAGACTGGGGTTCAATAACAATTGGGTTCATTAAGACTGGGGTTCATTAAGACCGGGATTAAATAACACTGGGGTTCATTAAGACTGGGGTTCAATAACACTAGGGCTCATTAAGACTGGGATTAAATAACACTGGGGTTCGATAACACTGGGGTTCAATAACACTAGGGCTCATTAAGACTGGGATTCAATAACACTGGGGTTCAATAACACTGGGATTCATTAAGACTGGGGTTCAATAACACTGGGGTTCATTAAGACCGGAATTAAATAACACTGGGGTTCATTAAGACTGGGGTTCAATAACACTGCGGTTCATTAAGACCGGAATTAAATAACACTGGGGTTCATTAAGACTGGGGTTCAATAACACTGGGGTTCATTAAGACTGGGATTCAATATGACCGGGGCTCATTAGGACTGGGGTTCATTAAGACTGGGGTTTAATAACACTGGGGTTCATAAAGACTGGGGTTCAATAACACTGGGGTTCATTAAGACTGGGGTTTAACAACACTGGGGTTCATTAAGACTGGGGTTTAACAACACTGGGGTTCATTAGGACTTGGGTTCAATAACACTGGGGTTCATTTGACTCCACACCATTAAGAAATGTTCCTTAGCCTCCATTTACACAGATGTATCCATGTCGAGAAAAAAATAAACACATAAATCCTAATACAACATTGAAAAAGGAAATAAACCTAAAGCATACGACTCTAAAATAAAATAAAAAGAACACTGATAAAAAACAGATAACTTTTGTATTATCATAGTAAGGAAAAGAATAGAAGACTTTTAAGGTATACTGTTGATAATTCACTCCATTATTGGAACTCTGAAAGTGTTAAAACTATTACGGCGGAGTTGCGGTTTAATTTACACCCAAAACCTTTCTATTTATTCAGGTTTACGTCATTACTCGCACTAATGGTCTAATTCACACGACTTTCATTTTTTTCTTTTTTAATTAAGAAAAAAATTCAGACGATACTCGAGTCAAGAAGTGCCAAATTTCGCAGAGATGAAATCTAACCTAATTCAACCAAGCCTATCCTGACCTTTGACACTGACCCTATGGTGAATAGTATACGTAATGCTCATATATATATATATATATATATATATATATATATTTCATTAGCCCAATAAAGCACGCGGACTTCTACATACAATCAACACCTCAACCCGCCAGGATTCGAACCCACGGCCCACAAGCCTATGACTGTGACCGGGGAACGCTAACCGCTGGACCACCAGGATGCTAAAAGCAGTCCTAGACTTTGTTATATTTCACACAAAGCCTGTTCAACGAGCTTATGGCGCCGTGAACCTCTAATGGGGACCACCCACACCACTTAGGTGGTCAGAGTATATATATATATTTATATATATATATATGCAAGTAAATCACTGTAGGTGCGCGTGATCTAGGTATATGCTGATAACCACCAGGAAAGAAGAAAACACGAAGTTCCCAAGCGCTTTCGTGTAATTCACTAGTCTGTACTCACCCCTGAAGATGTGAATTACACGAAAGCGCTTGGGAACTTCGTGTTTTCTTCTTTCCTGGTGGTTATCAGCATATACCTAGATCACGCGCACCTACAGTGATTTACTTGCATATATATATATATATATATTTATATATATATATATATATATATATATATATATATATATATATATATATATATATATATATATATATAAGAAAAAACATAAGAAAATAAGGAGTCTGCAATAGGCCGGTTGGCCTGTGCATGGCAGCTCCTGTCGAGAGCTACTACCACTCTCCATATATATATATATATATATATATATATATATATATATATATATATATATATATATATATATATATATATATATATATATATATATATGTTGATAAAATCACACAGGGAAGAGGGAAACAATGGAGCACCTTATCTTTCGTCTTTATTCAAGACATTTCAGAGGCAACTGAATTGCATGGACCGAGAGAGGCTTAAGTACACAGGGTGACCTTACTAAACATGAGGTCAGGTCATAAACACGACATCCACTAATCAGCACACCAACACCACCACACACAAAGGAGCTTAAAAGAAAGGGCGACGTAAGTAGTCATGTTAAGTTAGGTAAAAAATATGGGACCCACTAATCACTTAGTTCTGTCGAACAGAGAAAACCTAATTAGCAATGTCGAGGTAGGGAACGAACTTGCAAACAGCAATCACAAAGAAATTCGATTCCAGTTAGATTTTCAGGGCAGACGTAAGGAAAATTCCACTAAAGTACCAGATTTCAGAAGGGCAAACTTTGACAGTTTAAAGAGGCAGCTGAGAGAGGGGGTGTCGCGCTTGGCTGTGAACCTGACAGATGACACGGACCTGATAACGAGATCTGAGATTGCCGAGTTCCACGACAATTTAAATAGTGAGTTACTTAATGCACAAAGGCAGAACATACCATACAAAAAACTCAGATCAGACAACAATGACCCTAAATGGATAAATAATTATTTAAAGAACATCATTGGCCAAAGGAAGGCTATAGGTAAAAGGATAAATCGTGGCGAAATTCACCTCCGGAACTATTATAGGGTATTGGCGAGTAGGGTTAAAACCGAGATAAGGAAAGCAAAGAGGAATAATGAGGTAAGGATAGCAAGGGGGGCGAAGACAAACCCCAAAGGATTCTACCAAATGTATCAAACTAAAACACGAGAAAAGATTGGACCAATACGGTCAGACTTCGGCGAGCTCACTGATAACGATGGAGAAATGAGCAATAATTTGAATAAATATTTTTCAACAGTTTTCACCACCGAAAATTTAAACATGATACCAGTGGCACCGACTCTGTTCAGAGATAGTGAAGAAAACAAATTAAGTGAGATAGTAGTGACTAGTAACGATGTTAGTAAGCAAATAGACAAACTAAAGCCTAATAAGTCACCTGGTCCCGATGAGATATTTGCCAGAGTATTAAAGGAATGTAAGGAAGAGCTTTGTATGCCCTTAGCAAAGTTGCTTAACATGTCATTAAAAACAGGTGTAGTACCAGAATCCTGGAGGATAGCGAATGTAATACCGATTTTCAAGAAGGGGATAGATCACTATCCTCTAACTACCGCCCAATCAGTCTAACATCAATAGTAGGCAAATTACTGGAAGCAATCATTTCAAACTCTATTCGAAATCACCTGGAGAAGCACAGATTGATCAATGATTCCCAGCATGGCTTCACAAGAGGACGTTCTTGCCAAACTAATCTATTAACATTCTTTTCATCAGTTTTCGAATGGGTGGACGAGGGGCACAATTATGATGTGGTATATCTCGGCTTTAGCAAAGCCTTCGACAGAGTCCCCCACGAAAGACTAATTAGAAGGGTAGAAGCTCATGGCATCAAAGGTGACATCCTTAAATGGATTAGGGCGTGGTTACAGGACAGGAAACAGCGAGTGAGCATTAACGGCACTAAGTCCCATTGGAGCAACGTCACAAGTGGAGTTCCCCAAGGCTCAGTACTTGAACCATTATTATTTATTACATACATAAACGACATAGATATCGGCATTGACAGCAACATAAGTAAATTTGCTGATGACATTAAAATAGGACGTGTTATCAAATCTGACGAGGACTCGGCAAAACTACAGGAAGATCTAAACAAATTTTTCGAATTGTCTGAAAAATGGCAGATGAAATTCAACGTCGACAAATGTAAAGTACTCAGTATAGGAGATGTAAACAGGGAAACCAGATACCAGATGAACAACGATACCATAGAGAAATCCGACTGCGAGAGAGATTTAGGAGTAATGATAAGTAGGAACCTTAAGCCAAGTAAACAATGTGTTTTTGCTCGTAACAAGGCGAATAAAGTACTTGGGTTCATACAAAGGAGTGTTAGTTACAAGACTAGCGAGGTCATCCTAAAACTGTATCTTGCTCTTGTGAGACCACACCTGGATTATGCAGTTCAGTTCTGGTCACCGTATTACAGAATGGATATAGAATCCTTGGAAAGAATTCAGAGGAGAATGACAAGACTAATCCCGGGCATTAGGAACCTTGAGTATAGAGACAGGTTAAAGCATCTTAATTTGCACTCCCTTGAGAGACGTAGAGCGAGGGGCGACCTGATAGAGGTGTATAAGTGGAAGGCAGGGCTAAACAAAGGGGACATTACAAAGGTACTCAAACTATCCAACCAGGAGCGAACTCGTAACAATGGTTATAAATTAGACAAATTTAGATTTAGGCGTGAAATAGGTAAACACTGGTTTGGAAACAGAGTAGTGGATGAATGGAACAAGTTACCAAATATCATCATTAACTCGAATACGCTGAATCGCTTCAAACATAGGTTGGATGCTCATATGAGCAATAGGGGTTGGGTGTAAACGGGACTGCCCAGTATGGGCCAATAGGCCCGCTGCAGTTTCCTCCATTCTTATGTTCTTATCCTACATCTAACTCGAATCCTTTCAAAGCATATTTAACCTTGGGCCACTGACAAATAAATCTTTGTAACATATTATCAGTTTGGTACTGACCATCATTATGTCCTACATAATTTCCAGACTGGGGAAGCATTACAACTCAGAATTAAACAGCACAAGTACAATATCAGAACAGCATCTGAAAGCAGTGCACTGTTCGTTCGTGTCAGGAACAATAATCATCCCATAGATTGGGAAAACAGCTTAGAAGTGTATAAATCATGTGTCAAAAACACTTCTGGTTGAAGCAAATTTGATTAGGGAATTAAATTATATAAACCTTAGTAATGGTCAGTACAAAACTGATAATATGTTACACAAATTTATACGTACAAGGTAATATTGAGGAGGCATTATCCCAGTCAATGCAATGCTAATTATCTCTCATATGAATGAACAGAGCATTGGATTCCTGGCCTGTCCTAACACTATATTTATGCTGTTTAAGTCTAGTTATAAGATCTTTACCCGTCTGGCCAAAGTAGAACATATTATATTCCTTGCAAGGAACCTTGTAAATGCAGCCACCTGTATTGTTGGGGGAGTTCTTAATTAACATTTGTTTTAGGGTGCATGAGTTTTTAAATGCCACATTAACGTTCCAGGTTTTCAGTTGTACAGGAATTTGAGAGAAATTTTTGTTAAATGGTAATACTAAGAGATTCTTATTGTCATGGGTGGGCTTGGGATCATTTGTATAAAAAGATTTCTCAGTAATGTTAAGGCATTTGTCTATAAAACGCTTAGGGTACTTAAGGTTCAAGCCAATATTATAGATATATTTATATTCCTCATCAATGAATTCCGGACTGCATATTCTTAGAGCACGTAAAAACATTGATGAAAATACTGACTGTTTGACTCTATTATGGCGGGCAGAATAATAATGAATGTATGGACACACATTAGAAGGTTTTCTATAAATACTGAACGTAAAGGTGTTACCTATTCTGTGGATCAGACAGTCTAAGAATGGTAATTTGCAGTCATGCTCTAATTCCACAGTGAATTTGATCGAGGGGGCTAAGTTGTTAAGTTGTGGTAAAAAAGCTTTTAGGTCCTCATTACATGGCCAGAGACATATTACATCATCAACATATCTAAACCAGACTGCTGTAGGTGGTAAAATATTACTTAATAGTTTCTTCTCAAAGAATTCCATATATAAGTTGCTTAATACAGGTGAGAGTGGATTACCCATTGCCATACCAAATCTTTTAGCATAATATTCTCCATTGAATTCAAATTTACAATCCTTAATACATAGTTTGATGAGTTCGATGAAATCATCTTTTGAGGCGGGCAATGAAATATTCTCCAGGGAATCTGTGAGGAACTCCAGTAAATCATCAACTGGGACCTTTGTAAAGAGTGATGTTACTTCAAAACTGACCAGTTTAAAATCATAATTAATGTGTAAGTTATTGAGGTTATCAACCATATCCATACTATTCTTAAAATTAGAGTTAGAACTGTTACCAACGAGGGGATTTAGTAAAGAAACTAACCATTTAGATAACTTATAAGTGATTGACCCAACCGAGCAAATGATGGGTCTTGCTGGGTTATTAGGCTTGGGAACTTCGTGTTTTCTTGTTTCCTTGTGGTTATCAGCATATACTTGGATCACTCGCACCTACAGTGATTTACTTGTATATATATATATATATATATATATATATATATATATATATATATATATATATATATATATATATATATGCTGATAACCACCAGGAAAGAAGAAAACACGAAGTTCCCAAGCGCTTTCGTGTAATTCACATCTTCAGGGGTGAGTATATATATATATATATATATATATATATATATATATATATATATATATATAAATATATATATATAAAAATAAATATATATATATATATATACATATATATATATATATATATATATATATATATATATATATATATATATATATATATATATATATGTGTGTGTGTGTGTGTGTGTGTGTGTGTGTGTGTGCAGATAACATTGACCGCCTTATTCAGGTGATCTCGTTGTCGTGAGTATTGTGTTGTTATAATATGGTATCGTGTTTATGTATCAGTCACTATAGATAAATGATCACACACACACACACACACACACACACACACACACACACACACACACACACACATAGCTTCGCGTTTGTGGCTACATACTCAATTAATTTGGTCTCAGATGGGAATGGAATTGATTTCAGGTTCTTTTCGCGTCACGTAAAGCGCCTGGTTTTGGCTGGAGACGTGAAATTTGGACTAAAGACCCAGGAATGACCATGGACCCCAAGACCCAGGACCTAGAAAACAAGACCTCAAAACCTCAAGACCCTGGTCCCAAGACCCAGGATCCAAGACCTCGGATCCAAAACCAGGACCCATTAACGAAAACTCGCTGAAGAAGTAAAAGACATTTCTTCTACTTGAAAAAAATAAAATAAAATCTCTCCCTCAGTTCACCTCCTCCAAAGAAAAATTTTATTAAGTCGTCCATTTCTTCGTGTGTAAGGGCGAGGAAGATTTCGGCGTGAATCCTCAAGTGATTTTTTCTTTCTAATGGTTCCAGCGTCGCGTCTTAGAGAATCTAATTACAGTTTCGCGTCCTGCTATTCATTCACTCGGGACGTCTAGAGGTGTCTTTACCTTACCACCACCCACCCTCCCCAGGCTCCTTCCCTCTCCCTCCTCCCCTCCCCAGTCTCCTTCCCTCTCCCTCCTCCCCTCCCCAGACTCCTTCCCTCTCCCTCCTCCCCTCCCCAGACTCCTTCCCTCTCCCTCCTCCCCTCCCCAGACTCCTTCCCTCTCCCTCCTCCCCTCCCCAGACTCCTTCCTTCTCCCTCCTCCCCTCCCCACCCCAACCCTCTCCCTCCCCATCCGAACCTCCTCCTCCACTCTAAAGGTTAATGCACTGCTTACCTCATCGTGTTACCCTAGGTTCCCTTCCTCTCCCTTTCTCTTTCTTCCTACCTCTCCTCCCCCCTCCTCTCTTCTTCCTAGTCATTACTCTCACCCCCTAGTTTATCCAAGAGGTCCTTCCCCTCTTTCTAGGTCTTGTTTAAGGGCGATGCACTCCTTTCCTCAAGTATGCTCCCCCCCCCCCCTCTTTCTCCCTCCCTCTTTCCCTCCCTCCCCCCAGCTCTTCTTTCTCTACCCTCACCACCCCCCTACCTCTTCCCTCCCCACTGGCCCTTCCCCCACCTCATCCCCTCCACCACTATTCCACCTAATGCCCTCAACTGTTCCCCGTCCCTCACCTTTCCCCCGACCTCCTACCCTCACCATTATTTCCTCCCCTTCCCTGTCCTCGCCTTTACCTCCTCTCCTCGCCTTTACCTCCTCTCCTCCCCATTTCCTCCTCCCCCCCTTCCCCTCACCCACTATCCCCCTCCTTACAACTCTCTCTCATTAAAAGTAAAATGCATCTTTTCCTTCACCCAGAGGTTAATGGCATGAGTTTATCTCTCTCTCTCTCTCTCTCTCTCTCTCTCTCTCTCTCTCTCTCTCTCTCTCTCTCTCTCTCTCTCTCTCTCTCTCATTCCCCTTTCTCTTCCTCCAATCTTCTCCATCTCTCGTCTCCCTCAAAATATCCCTCCCCCTTCCTCCCATCCTCCTCCTTCTGTCACCCCTCCTCTTAGCTTCCCTCTCTTCCTCCTCCTCATCCTTCCATCTCTTCCTCCTCCATCCTTCCATCTCTTCATCCTCTTTCCCCCCATTCCTCCTCCCTCCCACCTAACTAATTATAAGGATCTCGAAGACTCTGGTAACTCTTTTTTCTTCAAATTAAACTTAATAAAGTAGATTAGTGAGTCCAGAGACGCGGCCCCTCGCAGGTGTCAGGTCAGAAGTTAAGACTGTCAGCCCCTCTATCCGTCAACCTTCTCTATCCACTATCCACCAAGGTGATCTTGTGATTAAGACTGGCAGCCCCTCTATTCGTCGTTATATCCTATCCATCATCCACCCGGGTGATCTAGGGACCGTTTCGGGTGATGTTATTTCCATCCAGCCTCCTCCTACCCTCCCCCCACTTCTCTTCCCTCTCTATCTCCCTCCTTCCCTTGTCTTTCTCCCCCCCCCCCCTTCCTTCTTTTCTCTCTCTTCTCCACTTCTTCACCTTTTCTTCCCTCCCTACCTCCTTCTCCACTTCTTCACCTTTTCTTCCCTCCCTACCTCCCCCCCCCCTTCTGTTATCTCTCGCCCGCTCCTCTTCTCTCCCTTCTCTTCTCTATCTTATATCCATTGACCAAATTCCACTAAAGAAAACTAAACAAACTATCTTCACTCTTTTATCCAAACATTACTATAAAAAAAAACACAACGCCATTGCCAACATTTCCATAATTCGTATTAAAAGATCACAGTACCAACTTTTCCATAATTCGTATTAAAAGTTCACATTACCAACATTTCCATAACTCGTATTAAAAGATCACATTACCAACATTTCCATAACTCGTATTAAAAGTTCACATTACCAACAATCTCATAATTCGCACTAAAAAAAAGAACATCACAGAATATGTTATACTTTATAACATCATTAAACAATCTGCCGTATAATGCAGAACCAATTAATAAGGATGGTTGAGAAGTTACTACATGAGGCTGTACTGTATTAAGTATCCCTCACGTCACCTAAAGTATTATCGGTCAGGTCAGGAAAGGTGGGTATTGGGTTGACGAAATGGAGATAAATGTTGACAAGAATATTCTTCAATGTAGACAAACGGTTAATAAAAATAATCTTCAACGCAGAGAAAAACTTGAGAAATTTAGTCGTTAAACATACAAAACATAACACACACATACAAAAACATAACACACACAGACAAAAACATAACACACACATACAAAAACATAACACACACAGACAAAAACATAACACACACAGACAAAAACATAACACACACAGACAAAAACATAACACACACAGACAAAAACATAACACACACAGACAAAAACATAACACACACACACACACACACACACACACACACACACACACATTAAAATAACAGAGCGATAGTCGCCCTCACGATGAGTCAGGGCTGAGTTCAGTGACTGAACCCACGACTCTCCGTGTTAAGAGACATAAGGTAATCACATAACCTCAGTGCTACGATAGGTCCCTACCCCACTGAGGAAAATTATACTCGTGACACGAGGTCCCTACTACTTTGCTGTCACTCGGAATCGAGTATGACGATCATCCAGCTATGATACAATGATATGAGTTATTAAGGATGTCACCTTCGTTGGTGAGCTGTGCGGTGTCTCGAGAGGCCGATACGGAACCGGCAGGGTCGTCCACAGATGTTGCTCGTGTGAAGGGCTACATCTAGTGCAGGAGGGGCGGCGGAAGCGTCTTTCTGGCGTTGGAGCTTGTCTGCCTCGCTATGCAGTCGGGCTAATTCGAAAGTACGGACACCTCGTGTGGTGCTCCTCCAAGCGATACGATGTGGAGTGATCATCTCCCAGGTGAGGGGGGGTCGATTTGGCACTTTTTCAGGTTTATCTTAAGACTATCCTTATACCTTTTCCGTTGTCCGCCAGCGTTACGTTTACCATTTGTTAGGTGACTGCAAAGTATCTGCTTTGGTAGTCGACTGTCGTCCATGCGGGTAACATGGCCATGGCCAGTCCAACATAGGTGTTCATGGATGCTCCTACAGTTGGTGTCAGCGAAAATACTGGCATTTGCTTTCTTGTCTTCCCAACGAACTCGGAGGATGCAACGTAGACTACATTGATGAAAGTTTTCAAGTGCCATGGGGTGCCTCCTGTATGTGACCCATGTCTCGCTGCCATACAGCAGGGTGGGGAGGACCAGTGCTCGATACACGTGCAGCTTTGTGGATAATTTCTGCTCCCTACAGCTGGAGACACGGGTGCGGAGTCTGCCAAAGGCTTGAGATACACATCTGAACCGATGTTGAATCTTTTCATCGATGTCCGCGGTGGTGGACAGGTGGGAGCCGAGGACTGAAAATGGGTAACATTAGAGAGGGTAGTACCGTTAAGTTGCATGATACTCGTGACACGAGGTCCCTACTCCACTGAGGAAATACTCGTAACACGAGGTCCCTACCCCACTGAGGAAATACTCGTAACACGAGGTCCCTACCCCACTGAGGAAATACTCGTGACACGAGGTCCCTACTCCACTGAGGAAATACTCATGACATGAGGTCTCTACCCCACTGAGGAAATACTCGTCACACGAGGTCCCTTCCCTACTGAGGAAATGCTCGCCAAACATACCAAGCCACAATTTTTCACCTAATTACACGGTGAACGTCTAGGTGAATAAATCTGCTTCATGGGACTCATGCAGAAGAGAAAGAATCTGCGTTGCATTTAGTTAAACCAACAACGTTAATCATACTCCCGCAACATGGAAGTTACTACATCTGAACTTCATATTTGTACTGAAGCTTCTGAATAAATTTCGTTTGTCTAAATATGTTTTTTTTTTTATATAGTACCTTTACTTACAAATCATCTTGGTGGCAAATCTTGCCTTGTGACATCCTCTGTAATATTACATTAAGTATTAATTTTCCCCTTGCCGTCTATTGACTGTCTCGGCTTAGTAGTTTTTGCCTCGCGGTGTCATAAACATAAAATAAAATAAAAGAAATAAAAGAAACTTCATGAGGTTATAAATATTACCGGACGGGTCTGCTGAAATCCCCCCGTCGCCAGGGACTCAGGGGTCGATATGAACTGCCGGGGCCACCACGGATTCTCAGGGATGCCATGGACTCTATCGGGCCTCCATGGACTCTCAGATGCCATTATTGACTCTCGGGGAACGTCCGAGCCTGCTAAGGACTCCCAGGACGAAAGAACGCTACAGCCAACACGGAAGAGTAAGTGTGTCTGTCTGTGTTATTTCTTATGTACAATTCTAACACAACTTTTTATCAGCTGTGCAAAAGTAGACCCTATTGTGACTGGTTATAAGGGCTACAGTCCTAATAGGCCCCAGTCCTGATAGTCAGCTTATAGTAAACCCCATTCTTAATTATCTACAGTCTTAATGGGCCCCAATACTAATGACTCGGTTAGCTTGAAGGTTAAGTTTGGGCCTTTTAAGGATTGGGGTTCTATCAAAACTAGGGTCCATCTGACCTACAACAGAAGGCCGTGTCTCCTCCAGATAAAAATGAATGCGTGTGTCGATTAAGTCAAGATCCGTATCGTGGACAGTGACGAGGTTGTATCAATTAAGCGGCGAAGGTCAGCGACAGTATCGAGAGGTGTCACGTTTATCACAGATTTGTGTCAAGCGTTTGAGACCATTAATCGAAGAGTCGTGGCATTAAACATCAAACGGTGTCGATAAAAGGAGAGACAATGAAAAAAGAAAAACGAAAAAAAAAATTAATGGAGAGCATTTGACATACCTAGAAACATACAAAAGGACAGATGAAATAATTATAAAACCCAGAAATAAACAAAGTTAAATATATATAAATAGACAGATAAATTTATAGATAAATAAGACAGAAAGAGAAGGAGAGAGAGAGATAAAGCAGCTCTTCTCTGTACTCATCTTCTTGCCAGTTTACTTGAAAGAGAGATAGAGACAGCCAGAGAAATGAAAAAAGAAACAGAGAGAAACACAGACAGACAATCAAACAATCACAAAGAGAGAAGAAAAGATGACGACACCAAGGCCATGCAGGAAAATTACCATTGGGTTAGAATTGTTACCAATCCGTAAAATTAGAACTCAGGGTGATGGGTGCAAACAGTCCAAGGTGTGACATCCAGGATACACACACTAATATTTGATGTCTCGCCTGAACGGACCCGCTTATCCCTCACACATTCCTCATGGCCTACTTTACCTTCCTCCTTTGACCCGCTTTCTGATCTTACGGTGATCTAGTTTTATATCCTACGGTGTCCTACGGTGTATTAGGATTACCTATTTTTTGTGTGTCCTACGATGACCATTTTAATAGCTTAACAGTGTCCTAATTTGGTATTTTACAGTGACCTACTTTAGTCTCCTACAGTGACCTACCTTAGCCTCCTACAATGGCCTACTGCAATCTCTACAGTACTTTACTTCAATTTCCTACAGTGACCTACTTCAGTCTCCTACAGTGAGGCATTTTAACACCCTATAAGGACAAACTTTACAGCCTTACAATAACCTCACCTTAGTATCCCTTATTACGTCCCCTAAGGTGTACCCGGTAACCCTCAACAGGTGAACCAATTACCCTCTTTAAATGACCAGGATCCCGGCAAATTAACGCACTCAGTCTTCTCATCTCCTCCCTGTTTGTCCGACTGCCAAATCCTTAATCCACTTCATATGACTTTCGAAATACTGTACCAGCTAAGCGTGTGTAGTGTATGTTGGTGAATATTGTATGGTTGGTGTATATTGTATGGTTGGTGTATATTGTATGGTTGGTGTATATTGTATGGTTGGTGTATAATGTATGGTTGATGTATATTGTATGGTTGGTGTATATTGTATGGTTGGTGTATATTGTATGGTTGGTGTATATTGTATGGTTGGTGTATATTGTATGGTTGGTGTATATTGTATGGTTGATGTATATTGTATGGTTGGTGTATATTGTATGGTTGGTGTATATTGTATGGTTGGTGTATATTGTATGGTTGGTGTATATTGTATGGTTGGTGTATATTGTCTGGTTGGTGTATATTGTATGGTTGGTGTATATTGTATGGTTGGTGTATATTGTATGGTTGGTGTATATTATATGGTTGATGTATATTGTATGGTTGGTGTATATTGTATGGTTGGTGTATATTGTCTGGTTGGTGTATATTGTCTGGTTGGTGTATATTGTATGGTTGGTGTATATTGTATGGTTGGTGTATATTGTATGGTTGGTGTATATTGTATGGTTGGTGTATATTGTCTGGTTGGTGTATATTGTCTGGTTGGTGTATATTGTATGGTTGGTGTATATTGTCTGGTTGGTGTATATTGTCTGGTTGGTGTATATTGTATGGTTGATGTATATTGTATGGTTGGTGTATATTGTATGGTTGATGTATATTGTATGGTTGGTGTATATTGTATGGTTGGTGTATATTGTATGGTTGGTGTATATTGTATGGTTGGTGTATATTGTCTGGTTGGTGTATATTGTCTGGTTGGTGTATATTGTATGGTTGGTGTATATTGTATGGTTGGTGTATATTGTATGGTTGGTGTATATTGTCTGGTTGGTGTATATTGTCTGGTTGGTGTATATTGTATGGTTGGTGTATATTGTCTGGTTGGTGTATATTGTCTGGTTGGTGTATATTGTATGGTTGATGTATATTGTATGGTTGGTGTATATTGTATGGTTGATGTATATTGTATGGTTGGTGTATATTGTATGGTTGGTGTATATTGTATGGTTGGTGTATATTGTATGGTTGGTGTATATTGTATGGTTGATGTATATTGTATGGTTGGTGTATATTGTATGGTTGATGTATATTGTATGGTTGGTGTATATTGTATGGTTGGTGTATATTGTATGGTTGGTGTATATTGTATGGTTGATGTGTATTGGATGGTTAATTTATATGTTTATGTATATCGTTTGTCTATGCATATTGAACGTGAAGGCGTATATAAAGTGATGTGTAATGTAATGAGATGAATAGGAGAATTGGCACTGATTAGGACAGGTAACACTGATTGGGACATGCAACACTGATTAGGACAGGTAACACTGATTGGGACAAGCAACACTGATTAGGACACGTAACACTGATTAGGACATGCAACACTGATTAGGACAGGTAACACTGATTAAGACATGCAACACTGATTAGGACAGGTAACACTGATTGGGACATGCAACACTGATTAGGACAGGTAACACTGATTAAGACACGTAACACTGATTAGGTATGGCCAGGTAAATGGATCACTTCGTCTCAATTTACAGGAAAAATTTTATCCCAGTCTGTATTTTCCGTCGTGGTTATAATATACTGCCTGACAGACACACACTGAGGTCATTATAAAGCAGAGAAAGATGAAGGCTGACTCTAGAGAAATGGGAAAAAAGGAAGAGAAATAGAGAAAAGGGAAAGTTAGAAGTGAAATAGGTGAGACTTAGGACACAATAAAACCTCCCTCCCACACCTCTCTCTCTTCTCACTTTCCAGACTGTCATACACGATTCTCCGCCTCCCACTCACCATCATGACCCCCTCGTCGGCGGCTCCTGCACCAAACTAACCGAGCTGTAAAACCAACTAACATATTCCCGATGAAAGTTGATGCATACATGTAATTTCTTCATGAGGAAAGTTGAGGCCATGGATGCATAATAGTGGAGGTATTCTTGGTTAAGTGCATCACCAGATATAGGCTTTGTCCTGGATACCTCTACACCTTCACCCATGCCTGAAACACGAGGCGACAGAGCCAGGTGACCCAGATCCTTCCTTGACCCGGTGTCAGGGGTTACGTGGCCTTGTGGTGTTACCGTCTAGTGGCCTCGTTAATTCTCAGTCTGGTTCTACTGCAGATCTCCCTTGATAGATGTTGTTAGGTTCTGAATAATAAGTTCTATATACAGGAGAGAACACAAACACCTGTATAGTTTTGTAGGTTCGGTTTACTGGATAAGAGTATGTACACAAAGGAGAGCAGCACTCTCTCTGGCTAGGCTCCTGGTCAACTGCTATAGGCGACGTATGGCAAGTGATACATTAGCAGCTTCCATACGTCGCCAGGCACATTAATTAAGCGTGTGGGATATGGTAATAACATTGCCACACGCTGCTAGCTAGGCTGAATAAATAATACATAAATGGAGCACATACATAATATACATACATGATATATAATCCAGCATACATAATATACATACACCTCCCTCCCCCCTATACGCTCATAGCAAAGTCTTGAGCGGACCTTTTCTTTTGGATCCGTTCTGAGCGTCGAGGGACTTCATCACTGGGAAGGGTATGGGACTCAACACTGGTGGCGGGGCCAGCAGAAGGCATTGTTACGGGTCGGAGAAAACGGCGGTTCCTCCACCACACACGACCACTGGGTAACCGCACCTGGTAGTCCCGTGACCTGCCGAGACCCATGACTACGCCTACTTTGTCCCAACGTAGGGAGGTCGGGTCCTGAACACGGACTTGGGTGCCGACACTCAACCTGGGGAGAGAACGGGCGTGGTCATTGTAGCGGGCGACGACGTCCTGAACACGTTCGGCGGCTCGGCGATCACAATCCTCTGTCTTGGCCTGCCACTCCTTGGAGAAGGATTGAGGGTGAGCAGGGGAGCGTCCGGTGTAGTTAGGTGTGTTGCGGAGTTCAAGAAGACCCCTGTCGAAGGCCTCGCAGTCAATGTTCCCAGAAGGGGCCACCTTAAGGATGAGGTGCTTCAGGGATTTGACAGCAGCCTCAGCGTGGCCGTTGGACTGCGGGTAATGGGGCGATGACAACACATGCCGGACTCCCCATCGGTCGAGGAACACAGCAAAGTCCCGGCTTGTGAACTGAGGCCCTCCGTCGGTTCGCAGGCATACAGGAACGCCCACGTCACGGAAGTCGTGGCGGAACTTGCTGATGGTGGCGGCAGACGTCGTGTCATTACCGCACTTGATGACAACCGGCCAACCAGAGAGACGGTCGACGATAACGAGGAAGGACTTTCCTGACACACAGAAAAAGTCGGCCGACACAGACTCAAAGGGGCGGGTGGGGTTGTCGTCACTCATAAAGGGTTCCTGCTGCTGGCTGGGTTGTAATACTTGGCAGGGCTCACACGCACGGACAACATTGGAGATGTCGGAGTTGATGCCGGGCCAGAACACAGTCTGTCGTGCACGTCGTTTGGTGGCCTCAGCTCCACGGTGACTGTCGTGAAGGCGGGCCAAGGCGTGGGGACGTGATGCAGCAGGGACAACTACACGTGCTCCGTACAGAACAAGGTCTCCGTCGCAGTAGAGTTCATCGCGGAGTTTCCAATACGGGAGCAGGGTGTTGTGAAGATCGTAGCGGTTGCTAGGAAATCCATTCCTCACACACTCGACGAGTCGGACATAGGAAGGGTCATCTCGGGCCGCTGTTCGAAGGTCCTCCATTGCCTTGTCATCTGGTGACAGGTCCGAACGAAGGGATTGGACGGCATGGAGAGTGACCACAGTCCTAACGGAAAGAGCGAGGTCGGCGTCGAGTACATGGTCTTCTGGAGTAGGGCGGCTGACAGGGGAGCGGGATAAGGCATCAGGGATGCAGAGCTCCTTACCAACACGCCACACTGCAGTGAAGATGTACGCCGAGAGTTTCTCTTTCAGACGCTGGAGGCGAGGGTTCTCAACGGCGTCTAGCGTGTAGTGGTTGAGGATCGGGACAAGCGGGCGATGGTCGGTCACTAGGTGAAAGTATTGCAGGCCTATGAGGTAAAACCTGCACTTGGACATCGCCCAAACCGCAGCCAACAGCTCCAACTCAATAGTGGCATAGCGCGTCTCAGTGTCAGAGAGGAAACGCGAGCCACACTGGACGAGCCGGAACTGCCCTCCACCATGATCCTGCAGTAGGGCGTATCCCACGCCATACAAGCGTGAGGCATCTGTCTGCAGAACTGTCGGCAAGGCTGGGTCAAACGTGGCGAGGACAGGTGGACGAGACAGGGCCTGTTTCACTTGCTGGAAGGCCTTGTCGTGGTCGGGGGTCCACAGGAATGTCCTCTTGGGGCTCATCAGGGGGCGAAGTGGTTGAGCAGCTGCGGAGATGTCCGACGAAAACTCTGCTAACTGGTTGACGAGACCGATGAAGGACCTCAAGTCGGTCAGGTTAGCAGGGGTGGGAAAATCCGTAATGGCGCGGACCTTTTCCGGGTCAGCTGCGATACCATTCCCTGAGAGGGTGTACCCACAAAAGTCAACTGAAGAGCTGGCCAGAACAAACTTGTCGGCATTTAGGGTAATGCCGTGCTTCCGGCACCTGTTGAGTACCTCGTAGATACGGCAGAGGTGATCCATATAATCCTCGTCGTACACGAGTATGTCGTCGACCACTTTCACGCAGTTTGCCAGACCTTGTAGAGCCATATCACCTCGAAGACAGAAAGCGTCTCCTGTAGCGGCGAATCCCATGGGGCCACGGCAATAACTGTAACGTCCATGCGGGGTGATGAACGTTGTGAGTGGTCGGTCTTCCTCGGCAAGCTCTATCTGCCAGTATCCACACAGGGCGTCCATCGTCGTGAAGAAGCGCGCCTTCGGGTTCACGCTGCGTATGGCTGCAAAGGGCGTGGGAGAAGGGTGCGCAGGACGAGACACCTGGTTGTTGAGCTTGGAAAGGTCAGTGGTGATCCGAACACCACCTTTAGGTTTTGCGACGACAACCATCGGGTGACACCATGGAGACGGGTCATCGCCGGTTGGTACAATAATTTCTTGGGCGACCATGGAGTCCAGCTCGTTTTTGACCGCCTCGCGGAAGGCCAGGGGAACCAGTCGAGGGGTGTAAATAGCGAATGGCTTCGCGTCGTCCCTCAGGTGGATCCTCATGGGGGGGCCTGCCATCTTCTTGAGAGGCTTGGATTCCAGAGCGGACTTGGTCACCAGAACGTCGCTGAATTCCTTCAGGAAGTACTTCCGAGCATCCGAAGGAGAGGTGTCACTGGCAAGAGGCAGGGTTAGGGCGGCAGCAGGGTCGTTGCTGCTCCCTTTTTGCACCCTGTTGGCGTGTTTTACCTCAAGAATAGGTTTGGGGAAGTCCTGGGAGATGATGGCCAACTCCTGACAATGTCTGTAGGACAGCAAAGGAGTCTGGACACCGTTATGCACATCAATCCAGGCTTGACACGACCTGTTGCCAAAGGTGACTTGTGCTTGGAGTGAACCCAGGGCCGGGGTCATCTGTGAACCATCTGCCATAAAGCGGAGATCCTTGGGGGGCGGTCCTAGATCACTTGGAGAGAGCCCCAAGCATTGCAAATGCTGGGGACCGATGACTGTAGCATCAGCGCCGGTGTCGGGCAACATCTGAAGGCGGGATGACACACCGCCGTAGGTCACGATGACGCTGATGTACTGGGGGACTTTGGTCCTGGGACGCTGGGGGGAGCACACATTCCTAATGTGGCTCGAGCGTTGTCAAGAGTCGTCGTACCTCTGATTGGAAGACTGTGGGCGGCCCTCTCTGGTGGAGGGGGGCTGAAGCTTCCGCCGACGCGGTCCCTTGGGTATGTTGGAAGGGCAACACTTGTCATAGTGGCCCAGACGACCACACACATTGCACTGGACGCGTTTGGCTGGGCACCGTACTGTGAGTGACCAGTGGCCCTTACGGTCACAACTGTTGCAGGTAGACTGAGCAGCTGGACACACCTGTGTTCCGTGCTGCTTACCACAGTTGTTGCAAAATAAACCGGGCGTGGACGTGGTGGGCGAAGGCGTAGGAACAGACTTCTTGTCCTTCTTGTACCGGGACACAGCGCGTACAGCTGTAGGGGGAGCGCGGATGGCAGAGGTGGCACACCTGGCAGCCTCATAGGAGCGACATATCGTCGACACATCCTTAAGAGAAGAGGAAGAGTCGAGGGAGGTGAGGCGTTGGACAAGTTCCTCGTCCTTAACACCCATCAGGATCACCTGCTTCAACTGGGTCTCCTCGCACTGCTGGTGGTGGCCTGGACATATATCTACCTCTTCCGAGGCTCTCTTAAGACGCACGTAAAAGGCATCAAAAGACTCACCCTCCATCTGTCTGCAGCTAAACAATTCCCTCCTGCGCAGAGCTTCATTCTGCTGTCCTTTGATGTGCCGTTGTAGAACGTCCAGTACCTCCTCTACAGACAGCGAAGAGGTTGGGGGTACCTGCAACGTATGTTCCAAGACACGCTGAATTTCCAAGGACAGGCACATACGCAGCTGGATGAGTTGTTTAGGCTGTGACAAACTCTGGAGATCCACCATTGTAGAATAATCAGTCCACCGTCGCCGCCATTCACGAAAAGTCTGGAAAGTCTCATCAGGCTTCAAGATGGGCGGCGTTTGAGCTGCTGCTTTAGGTGGGGCTGGGGGGCGTGAAGGAAGCATGGATGAGGTATCTGAACCAGTCAGTACCGAGGCAGTGTTAGAGCCAGGGGCTTGGTTAACAGTGAGGCGAGATATCAAGGCTTCAAACCGTTCACTGTCTTCCAATCTCCGTTGGTTGTCTCGTTCTGCCTCTGCTTGCCTTCTGTGCTCATCCGCCAAACGTCTGTGGGCTTCATCCTCGCGTTTCTCATCTCTCATAAACTTCAGTAAAGCAATTATCTCTGGAGACAACGCTGAATATTGAGGTGAGGGACTGCGCGATGTGGGGGCTGAAGCGTCGTGGCCGGTCTGGTCATCCATCTCTGCGGGGCTATCACCCGCCTGGGTCATCCAGACGCTGGGTCCACGGCTACGTAAGGCGTGAGACATAACTACTTCCTCTGTGTACTATGTCTTAATCAGTGTTGACCGGTCAGCCCGTCGTATCAACAAGATTTCAGACAAAAAATTAATTAAATACACAGATAAGTAGGTTATATATATAAAATATATATAAGGAAGCCGCGCGGTCAGCGAGTGTTAGTACAGTACATGTACGTGTGCGAGTGAGTGTGTGTCCTGGGCCGGCAAAGCGTCTCGCCCCAGCTGTGAGGGGGGGTGGAGGCGGCGCTGTGAGGGGGGGTGGAGGGAGAGGCGCGGCGACTCCGAGTCAGTCTAGTTACCCTCAGGACGCGGTCAGAGACGGGTGCACTGAACTTTACTCCTTACAAATGCCCAGAACGTGCCGTATACCTTGGGAATCCTTTAGAACAAGGTCACACATGAATGGCACGAACACACAATGCACTAAACACTTCACAGAAAATCACTGTCACTGACACTGCTCAAAGTTGCTGAAATTCTTCGAGGAGAGATGGCGCGGGAGTTGACCCAAGGCTTGACCCAAGACGGGAGGGGACCCTAGCCGGCTTTCTACAAACTTTGCACTATCACTCGTAATTATCCAGTAAGACTACGCACTGCGCCATGTTAGGTTCTGAATAATAAGTTCTATATACAGGAGAGAACACAAACACCTGTATAGTTTTGTAGGTTCGGTTTACTGGATAAGAGTATGTACACAAAGGAGAGCAGCACTCTCTCTGGCTAGGCTCCTGGTCAACTGCTATAGGCGACGTATGGCAAGTGATACATTAGCAGCTTCCATACGTCGCCAGGCACATTAATTAAGCGTGTGGGATATGGTAATAACATTGCCACACGCTGCTAGCTAGGCTGAATAAATAATACATAAATGGAGCACATACATAATATACATACATGATATATAATCCAGCATACATAATATACATACAGATGTGGGACTGGGAGCGTCGCACAAGTTAAACTTTTTTTTTTTATATTATCTCAGACTATTTTATTATCTATTAAGTGCTTCTTCACTGTTACTATATTTAGTGATTATCACGTTTTACAACATTTACACCAACGCGCCCAAATGCCTTCCAACCGAGAGTTGAAATAAAAGCAATTTCAATACCTCACTTCCCTTCTACTGGCAGCATACTACATCATCTACTTAAAAATTTCACCACATCGTTCCTAACACAATTTTGTCTTCATACGGCTCATGTTAGAGTCCAGTATCTATGTTGACGAAATTCCTCAGAAAAACCCATCTTGGATCACGACATAGATAGTCATAGTTCAAGACAGCACTCAGTTTATATTGAGGATCCGTGTACAGGAAAATTACTGGGATCTGAATCTTTCTCTATCACTATCAAAAACCCCCAACAACTTCATTAATTTCCTAGACTGAGTTTCCTTAAACAGTCGAATACGTCACTTGATCTGTGCCTCTACCGAAATAATTGTGATGGAAGACTTCACTGGTCACCTCTTAACACTGTCCACATCTACCTTAACACATCTTCCTGGGACTACCACATGCTACCTCGCATTCATGACTCACCTGACGTACAATCAGTCACAGATGTAAATCGAATCCCTAATAATCCATATGAGGGAACTGACTTAAGATCCTTTTCTTCTTTTCCTAAAGTTAAGCATTTATTTCTACCAATCTTCTTCCACTGTGTAAATCAGATAAAAATATCGCATCGTGTTATATTTTCAGTTACCATGATCCCTCTACCTGTGGCGGTGCTCATGGCGAGTGTGTGGGAGCATAATGAACCTTGTCCCAGTGCAGTCTGCATTTCCCTCACTGTTATGAATTATGGTTTGATTCAGTATATTTGTTATCAGTCCAAAGATGAAGCATGTGGTGAATGGAGAGACTATTTTATTTCAGTACTATCACATTCTTCGTAGTCTCTATCAAAAATCAGGTGAACTACAGTAACATGTAATTAGTCGGTGTCATTTTGTTGTAACTTATTTCAGAGCAAAACGGTGATGTCTATCTTCCCAAAACATCTATCATCACACTCTAAACACGATTTTTCTAAAGGGTACCGTGAAAAAAATTCCATCTAGCTCTTCAACATGTCTGTCATGTTTGGTTACAGAGGATCTATCTCAAAATAGCAGTTAGTCTTTTATTTTTCTCCTGTGGTCGTGTAGTCACCCACACTAAACAAAGCTACACATTTTATTTCTTTACCTTCAAACACTTCAAACAGACAATTTTGATATTCTTGTTCCTTACGTCAAATATATTTTGTTTGTCTTTTTTCTTTGTGAAGGTAACACGTTAAACTATATTTTTCTGTCTCAACTCTAGTTTTATAATTTTCACCACGTACCTCTTCTCCTGTTTGTTTACATTCAGTACATTCTTATGCTCTTTCAGTCACCTCCCTCACTATTTCATTCCTCCGTTCACTGCCGTCCCTCTCACTCCTCCTCCCGGGCCGTGTACCCTACCAGCAGCAGCAGCAGGTGGAGGTGAGGCCAGGCTTCAACACCAGCCCGGCCACAATTGAAAAATAAATATCGTGGTTTTCTCTCCTTCCCTTGACCTTTCAGTCTCCTTTGTCTTGGTAGAGAAGTCTTTGCCAGACTCCCTTGTTGAGTGTTTTTGTCTGCAACACTGCAAAGTCATAAAATGCACCTGTGCTATTCTAATATGCATTTTGCTTTGTGGTCTGCAACAAGCAGACTTTTCTTATTTGTAGAGACGAATGAAGTCACAAGCTAGTCTGACTGATGTGAACTTTTATATTCGAGATTCACTAAATGTTTTTCATTGATACGCTCATATACCTACTTTAATTTATTGTTAAAGCGTCGTTCATTAAGTTTTTCTAGTCACAGGATATTGTTGTTTTCAGGTACATTTATTTAATTTTGATGCCGAAACTTGATTTGTTGAAAAAGTTTATCTTTTTATTTTATTCAAGTTAATTTTAAGACTGTCTTAACTAAACTCTACCGCCTGCCCCCATAGAGGGAGATCTACCTTATAAGCAGCCCCCATCAACCACTAACACCTTACACTGCTCCCTCCCCCCCCCCCCCCCCCACACACACCCTGTACACCCTAATGCTCCAGAAACCAGCTTAAACTACAACCGACTCCCTCATTTTCTTCTTCGCCGCGCACTGAGACACTCCCTACATCAGAAACCTCCTTCAACGCACATCAGCCACACTATACACTCCAAACAAACCATCCAACACCACATCAACCCTACCCACAGATAACGGACTCAAAACAACAGCTCTCCAAAAGAAGACGACCTTCCCACTCATTCCTCTTCTCCTTCTTGTGCCCCCTACAGATGGAGACCCCGCCGTGGCCTTGGAGGTGCGCCCCCCGCCACCACAACCTAAACCAGAGAGGGGGTCGTCGTGGGCGTCAGGAGGAGGAAGGAAGGAGGGTGGTGGTGGGTCAGCTGAGGATGGCGGCATTGTGGTCATGATGAGTCAGAGGCACATGGACGCCCCACGACGCGATCCTCACAGTGCCGTGCCCTCCACCAGCGTCATACTCGGTGGGTGGTGCTGTAGTGTGTGTAGGGGGATGGGGTGGTGATGCTGTAGTGTGTGAAGGGGGAAGGGGTGGTGATGCTGTAGTGTGTGCAGGGGGAAGGGGTGATGTTGTAGTGTGTGTAGGGGGAAGGGGTGGTGATGCTGTAGTGTGTGTAGGGGGAAGGGATGGTGATGTTGTAGTGTGTGTAGGGGGAAGGGGTGGTGATGCTGTAGTGTGTGTAGGGGGATGGGGTGGTGATGCTGTAGTGTGTGAAGGGGGAAGGGGTGGTGATGCTGTAGTGTGTGCAGGAGGAAGGGGTGATGTTGTAGTGTGTGTAGGGGGAAGGGGTGGTGATGCTGTAGTGTGTGTAGGGGATGAGGTGGTGATGCTGTAGTGTGTGTAGGGGGAAGGGGAGGTGGTGCTGTAGTGTGTGTAGGGGGAAGGGGTGATGATGCTGTGTGTGTGAGTGTGTGTGTGGTGTGTGTGTAGAGGGAAGGGGTGGTAATGCTGTGTGTGTGTGTGTGTGTGTGTGTGTGTGTGTAGAGGGAAGGGGTGGTGGTGCTGTGTGTGTGTGTGTGTGTGTGTAGAGGGAAGGGGTGGTGGTGCCGAGAGAGAGTGAAGAGTTAATTGGCTAACACAGGGGTATGGGTGGAACAGTAAAAGGACACACGGTATCAAGTTAAAAATTTTAACGAAAACCAAATATACTCTACTTGACATCGTCTTATAAATAAACATCACAGGAGCTATAAACAGCCACAACCTCACAAGGCAGACATTTATGCAGGTAAGTCAATATTAACATCTGATTAAGTCAATGAGAACAAAAATACCTTTAAGATCTTTAATTCATTGACGCCAAACACCGAGATTCCCGACGTTTAATTAAGCATCAAAGTTGACTTGATTTTTATACAGATAGTTTTACAGACATGGACTTTGGGATCGTCTTAATTTTGGTGGTAATATGTGGAGCATCATCTGCAGCACTTGTTCCAAGAATAGTGAATATTTTTCTTCTATTTGTTGGTAGTAGTAGTAGTATCAAATGCTGTCCTGTTCGAGAAAATAACAGGAGAGATGGTGTGGAAAAAGGCACTGAAGACTCGAGGAGGAGCCGGCCCTTCAGGTCTGGATGCAAACGGTTGGAGAGTCATCCTCAGCACAAACAAGTTTGGCCCAGTAGCAAGCGATCTCTGCACTGCCATTGCCGCCCTTGCAAGAAAGCTTGCATCCTCTTGCTGCCATCACCTCCAGGCCCTGACTGCCTGCCGCCTTATTCCTCTGGAAAAGAAACCAGGATGTAGACCTATAGGGGTGGGGGAAGTGCTGAGGCGGATCATCGGAAAGTACATAATGGAGGTGGTAAAGGATGATGTCAGGGCAGCAGCAGGGAACCTACAAGTGTGTGCTGGCCACCAGGCTGGTGGGGAGGCGGCCATTCACGCCATGAGATTGATATTTGAGCAGCGTGATTGTGAGGCCGTTCTCCTGGTGGATGCTTCAAACGCATTCAACATACTTAACCGCAAGGCTGCACTGCACAACATCAAGATTAAGTGTCCCAAGCTTTGCGATGTATGTAGAAAATTCGTATAGGAATCCTTCAGACCTCTACATAGTAAACAACAAGGCTCTACGAGGTGATACCATCCTACAGTCGACCGAGGGAACAACACAGGGGGACCCCGTTGCAATGGCAATGTATGCAATTGGCCTATCAGTAGTAGTAGTAGCAGTAATGATAACGATAATAATAATAGTAGTAGTAGTAGTAGCATTAAAATTAGTTGTAACTGACATCTGTATTTATTGTCGTTATTGGTGTCGCCACGTTAATAACAACAGCGGTAGAAACGGTAACACCAACTGCACTAAATATACAGCCAAACCTTGCAAGTCACGCGCTCAATGTTTGGGTCTGTCAGCTGATCGGTGTGAGTTGCCAAACAGGAACTTGTGATGATTCTCGGTTGTCATGGTGATATTTGTCGTACTCTGGGGCATGGGACACTCACCCATTCCCCCCACCACCTCGCACCTTTAGTGTTTGCTCCACCCACCGTTATTGTTGTTTACATTATCTCCGCATTTTCACATCATTCAACAACTTTTGTCCCTAAAAACAGTTTAATTTTTTTTCAGTTTGTTATTATTCTAAATTACTGTAGCAAAATTTTTTGTTCATTACATGTTTACGCTATTGTTGGCTTCATGTTCACCGCACTGCTGCTTTCTTGTGTTGACTAAGAACGGTCTCCAATACTAATGGTTCAGGTACGTTAGGTCGAGTTTGGGGCCCTTTTAGGACTCGATACAGTGGTGGTGGAGTGGTTATCGTATTGAGCCGGCGGTCCATTGGTCGCTGATTCAAACCCCCATTGAAGAGGCAACGTGTGATATCCGGCTTGTAGTGAAATCCCCATTTGGCTCACATATATCCAGAAGTAAACACTGGATCAACACAAAAGATTACCAACATTTAATTCAATCTGGGTATTGTTTTCTGCCTCATGAATTTCTGGTGTACAACGCCAGGCCCTCGTAGCTGAAGAGGGACACGGGATGTGGTCTCTATATCTTGTTTCTAAGTTATCCCGCCGAGTGTTTTCTAACTACGTTTTACTGGTTTCTAATTGAATTTAACCCCCTGTCCTTTTGCTCTGGCATGGTTTCTAGGTTTCTGTGTAAAGTGTCTCATATCTAGGCTTCACTGGTTATTGAAATGTTTTCTGCCCTGATGTGCTTCTTAAGTTTCTAAGAAAGTATATATGGTTTTTAATCTAGGTTTCCTTGGTTTTTAAAATTAGCGTCTGACAAAATACATCCTGTTTCTCAAAAAAAAAATTCCTTGTGTCTAAAATAGGCGTCATAGGTTTCTAAAACTGTTTCTCTGGTTTCTAACTCCCCCCCCCCCCCCCACACAGGTGCGGTGTGTGGCGTGGTTGGGTTCCTCATCATCAACGTGACGGTGGTGATGGCGGTGAGGCAATACTCACACAGGCGGGCACGGAGACGGCGACTACTGGAACTACAGTGAGTGTGTGTGTGTGTGTGTGTACTGGAATTACATTGAGTGCGTGAGTGTACTGAGTGTACGTGTCAGAGAGAGAGAGAGAGAGAGAGAGAGAGAGAGAGAGAGAGAGAGAGAGAGAGAGGAAGGGGCATAACCTAACCTAACCTATATATCAACAGCATCACATAACCTTCACAAACACACATATATTCCTATCACGAAAGCCTTATCACACACTCCTCGCAAACCCACTCAAATCCCCTCTCACACACTATCACCCACCCACTCACTTACTCCCTCCCTCCCACCCACCTACCCATTAACCCTCTCCTCCCCACCTGGCAACCCATTCTCTCCTACCTTACCCACCCACTCACTCACTCACCCAATCCTACCCACCCACTCACTCACTCACCTAATCCACCCACCCACCCAATTTTCCTTTCCCTCTCCCCTGTACTGAAACAAAACACTTTATTCCATCACGTCCATAAAAACTCGGGAATACAATCAAGAAACCAGCACCGTATATATCATCGTTCCCAACCTTTTCAATCTTAATCTACATTTTTACCCTATAAATTTCTCTGTATTTTCCAAAGCTCTGTATATCTTAATCATAATAGTATGTTGATCTTCGTTATCCCACTGAGAATGAGAGAGAGAGAGAGAGAGAGAGAGAGAGAGAGAGAGAGAGAGAGCAAACATCATACTGTACAGTTTATTCACCTCATCTGAATAATAACAGCATAAGTGAGGCTGTACCCGAGGTCATGTTACAGTGTATAATAATAATAATAATAATAATAAAAATAATAATAATAAAAATAATAATAAAGTCTTCTCCCATTCTGCCCCCCGACAGACTGGAGCAACATGGCGGGTATCTCTACAACTTCGAGGAGCTGATGGCCGACTACAACCAGCAGATCAACGCTGGCAACTCTTAGATCAGGCTCTCTATATCACTGTGAGAACGTGACTTTGCCCTAAGGAATCTATATGAGGCTTTGTGAGACCTCTTTGGTGAGAGTATGTGAAATTTTGTGAGTTTGTAAGCTGTCACACGGCTCTTTGGAAGACTTTTAGAGAGTTTCATACGATTTGATGACTCTCTCTGTGAGGCTCTGTGTCCCTTGTTTTTGAGCCTTAAGATGGATTATTTTTTTGAAGACTTAAGACTACCATTGCACTCTTTAAGGCTTTATAAGGCTTTTACACCTGTAGAAACATATGAGACTGATAAGTTTATGAAGTTTAAACAGAACTTTATGTATCCCTGAGTGTTCTTCACCGCCACGTGAATACGAGAGAGAGAGAGAGAGAAACAAGAAATGTGAGAGTTGCGTTCTTTTAAGCAAATTGTGAACGCATTCTCAGGTGTGGTGAACAATGAGTAAGCAGTTGCGATTTCTCAGGTTGTTTTGTGAGTGTTCTCAGTATTGTGGTGTTCTACTCAGGGTGTTAGTCGCACGCAGCTTATAGGAGTGGGTTTTTTTTCTTTTGTGGAAGCATTACGAAAACTTCTATTAGTTTTTCCCCTTTGTGGGGGAAATTTTCTGAAAACGTTTTCAGGGAAGTGTTTTTTCCCTGGGAGTAATTCCTGAAAGTATTTTTGTTTTGTTTTTCCCTGAGAACGCTATCGGGAAACGTTTTCGAGAGCTTGTAAATAACTCATTCTCAAAACAAGTTTGTCTATTTTGTGGGAGCATTTTTTGAGTTGTTCTCTCGGCTAATTTTTTCTCCATCTTTCCGGGAGTGAACTGTGAGGTTGAGCTATGACTCACACGAGTGGTTGTCTAAAGACAGTGTATATACTTAACAGGTAAAGCAGAGGACTGACTACTCAGTACAAAATGGTGTAAACTACCACTACCACTACGTGTGGTTTATAGAGAAAAAACTTATGGAACAACCAAAACTTTAGGAAATAACGCTATAAATTTGAAGAAACAAACATGGTGTTTCGAGATAAGTGAGGTAAGCTAAAATATATTTGATAACAATAAGAATGATAATGTACAAAAGACTCGCTTCATTCTGAATAACGCAACAAGAAAAAAAAACACTGATTATTTCTGGTCTTAGTAAAGGTTGACAAATGGTGTAACAGATCTGTAACAGAAAATATCAACACTACAAGACGAGTTTTCGTAAACGAAGAAAAAATGAAAAAGTATTCTGAAAATCAGGTCACAAAACATGTTTTAAAAACAAAAGACAAACAATTCCAAGAAATCAAATCACTGTGTCGCAGATGTACTACCTGTTGGCGAAATCTAAATTGACAAAGTATTAGATATTTGAGTGTGAAGAATACGAAGAAAAAATAGAAAACCTGTTCTCCGGATTGGCAATTTGAGTCGAATTTACCCGACGATCTTCTTGGTGGATGTCTCCTGGTTTGGATTGAATTTTGCTTTTCCTTCACTTGCGAACTTTAAACCAGTGTGGAGATTGAATCCCCCAGACGATACAATAAAGACGTGTGTGTCGGGGCCTCACCAGCTGGTAATGTGATTGTTGTTATTGTTGTGATCAGCTGACGCCACAGTTGCCGTGAGTCGACATTAAGACAATATTCACGATGACTTTGAGTAGTGACATATTGAATCATTGAGTTGATGGATGTTTATGAGAGATAAAAACACTTACACAGACAAAATATGCAGTAAAATCAAAATGGCGACTTCTCTCTTGCTTGGAAATTAAGAAATTGAAGAAGTTGAAAGAAAATGTGGGAGTGAAATGTTATTACAAATTGCAGGAAGGAAGGAAATTATCTGAGGTTTGACTTACACATTTTGAAGACATTGCAATTACAGCAAGTAGCAAAACAAAAATCAAGCGAATCAAAAGGCACTTCAGGTCAAATGAAGAAAGATGAAACACATGCTGGACGATTTAAAAGGTTTTTGTACGAGACCTTCGACGTTTCTTGACAGTCCCAAGTGACTGTAAAGAAACTGATCGTTCAACCTCAAGAAGAATCAAACATTAATGAAAAGATGTATATTTACTGAGTTTTTATGAGATATTTGATATGTAATGTATTTTGTCGTACAAGTGGATGTCCGGTGGACCGTTGATGTATAACTCCTTTTAACCTTGTACTGCTTTAGCCTCTATGAAGGAGATACATTGTCGTACTAGTAGCATTAAGTGGCCTCTTGGTCGTACGTGAGGTTGTAATGATCACACTGACAGGTTAACTGTGACACATATGTGTATAGTCATCAACAATGATAAACTTTGTATTCTGATCTTAGTATATTTAGAAGATTTTGATGAGATAATGTAGAAAACGAGGCCAGGACGGGAGAGTGGGAGGTAGCCAGCTAGCCCAGGGAGGTGGACGACGGCCGGGGTGAGGCTCTGCCCTGCACCGTAAACACAGCGCCAGTATGCACTATCAACAGCGCCTGAGGTTTCTCTGCATCCCAAAGTAACAAGCTGATGGAGGCTACACCAGACGAATGTTCGCCCGCCTTCTGCCTGCAGTGGCGCTCTTTTTACGGTACGAGCAATCAGCCGCTGTTTGGGGACACCCGGTACCTCTGCCTCGTCCCTGGTGCTCCTCCTCCTACTCTCCAGGATTTTAAATCATTTCTTAATCCCTAAAGCCAAATTTGGGGTAATTTTATAGGGGAATATAAGACAGGTTTCACATGATAACGCGGTGGATCATTTATATGCTAAACAGGACTCGCCATTACCTTCAGAAGTGACGTGGACACCCAGGCAAGTAAGCGTTTAATCTACTTTCCTCAACATCAATTTCCAGGTACCCGAATATTTTCAGGGGAATAGAGTAAAGGTTTCAGGAAAAGAGCGACTTAAATTGTTTGTTTATATTCACCCGAAATTTATTGGTCGTTAGGCGCGTCGTTTTCAGTCAGAGAAGTACAGTACAGTACAACATTCTGTCTGCCCTGTCGAGCAAGTATGTAACAGACCAGTTGTCAGATTCAGTCAGAATTTCCTCGGACACTGAAACAACTGTGAATGTCGAGGCTTACTGAGCGACCAGCGGTGGAGGCGTGAGGGCGTTTTAAGACAATTTATGTAAAGCTTCTTATCCTTTTGGGTCCGGATTCTCAGAGTTTCGTACGGTGAATGTAACTCACTACTGAAGGTGTGAGAAAATAACGGTCTGGTGAACTTAAACTAAAATACAATAATTACTGTACATCCACAAGACTAACGCAGAAATCATATTGAAATTATTTAACTTGATAAATAAGTTGCTTTAGCAGTAGTTAGGGAACAACTTTAACTATCAACTGTTTTATGGTATTATTTTGTCTCCTAAGTGGTGCTAAGTGAAAGTATCTAGTTAAGGAAGGGCCTCAGCAATATCTTTGTTATTATTGGGCGATATTTTTTATTTTAGCTTTATGTTAACCAGTTAGGTGCATTTTTACACCTTTAGTTACGAGTGATATTCACCGTAAGAACCTTCGTGCATGTGGACGCTGGGCACTATAGCATTCTGCTGCCTTGATAGTTTTCATGACTAGTGTGGCAAATATCATGAGTGAGTTTCACATTTACAGCCAGACTTAAACAATGTGCTAACAGTCTCAGCTGCGTATATTAGTAGATAGAACCATTGAGGCCGTTCTTGTGAGCAGATGAGGTCAAATGACAAGACGCCGGTAACAATAATATAAAGTATTGATCAGATGGTATTAAATAACAAGGTGACTTTTCTTCGTATTATAAGTATAACATCTGCACATAAGAACGGACTTGCCATTTATTTACTTGATAATTTTTGTCAATATTCTACCGTTCCTCAACATGAAAAAAATGGTGTGTGTGTGTGAGTACATTACAGGTAACTAATTAAATTTCTTGAAATGACTATATTTCTCATGTTACGATTGTCTATTGTGGTTGACGGTTTATAGTTTCGTATATCCAGGTATTGTAATACTAACTTACCTGTCTTGACACAAACATATAATGGATTGAAGCACCTAAATGAATGAAGCACTTAAATGAATGAAGCACTTGAAGGAAGCACTTAAATGAATGCAACTACCAGAAATCAAAACATGAGCCAAAAGAAAAAGATATAATATTTTTTTTTTAGTTAGGTCCCGAAAATTTGTATATATTAACACGTATGGAACATGTCTGTGTTTTGGCCACTCAGCTGACCGCACACGGTAGAGTACAAGCTCGTCTCGTCCACAACTGAACCAAAACATGAATGAACACAGTGATTCAACCCCTTACCTGCGACAGACTTTAAAGAACTCAGTTAAAAGGCCCATAGTCTAGCACAATGTGTATTATTGGTGTGTGTGTGTGTGTGTGTGTGTGTGTTCAAAGCGACCACGACACTGATTTTTAGGTCCACAGACATAATATAATTGTTTTCACACACACACACACACACACACACACACACACACCAAAAAACAAGTATATCGTGCCATGTTTGCGCCTCTAAACTGACACCTTAACTCACCAGAATAGAGAGTAAGTCTGTCGTCCTGTCGGGGTTAACTCCATAGTGTTAGTGAATATAGTCAATATATTTTTAGATCTTGAACTTGGATAATTTAAAGAGTCTCATTTCCTTGATAATATAATGTTAGGTAATTAGGTCATTATTATACATAGGTTTGGGTGATTCGCTTCAAGGGATCACGAGCGGGGGGGGGGGGAGGTGTGTCAAAGGTAGGGTCAGACCACTCCAGGGACGTGGGGGGAGGATGTCCCAGGGGGTCTGTCCCAACTCTTACCTCGTTATCCCACTCGCTTTGTTTATCACACTTCTCTCGTGTCTACGTTTTTTTTTTTTATTATTCAGCAGTATCCCAATTACAATCCTCGTCATGTTTCCAATCACCCACTTCTAACTTAGAGTGAACAAAGTATAATATATATAAAGAGCAATTTCCATTAACAAGGCCTTATGTACTAGTTATAAAGTTCTCTTTCCTACTTCATGTGTCCACTTTGAAACAATTATTAATACTATACAATAGATTTATTATTTTATTATTATTATTATTACTGCTATTATCAATATCATTATTAATATTATTAAGAAATATTAATAATATTATTATGACTCTCATCACTACTTACATCATGAATAAGTATCATCATTACTTTCATTATATTCATTGCAATTATCACCCTAAGTTTCATGCCCACATTATCCTTAATTATCAATATGTATCCTATTTCATTTTGTGTTAGTCCTTGTGTTGTTTGTGTTTCCTCTCGCTCCTCCTTTTTCCTGTTTGTGTTCCGGCGACTCTGCCACAACCCGGCTACTGTAAATACTCAACCAAGACTTAAATACTAGCGGCACAGTGTTTCTCTCCCTAAGTCTAGAGTGTGTGTGTGTGTCTAACCATGTACGTCTGTGTGCATAATTACTCACCTTCGTTTGTATATGTGTCTTGTGCTTCTGCGCCCAACATAAGGGTCAGTTTTACGCAGCAAAGAAATGATCCATGAAGCTATTGAAAATAACATGAGTACCGCCCCCGGGGCAATGTCCGGCCAATCATTTGTCGGGTTTCTTCGCGGGGCTGCATTTTAATTGGACATTAATGGTCTGAGCACCTGATTGGTATCGGTAGTTCAGATTTTTTTTCTGTATTTATTTCTCCATAATGAAAAAAAAATGTTTTATCATTTCCAGGAATTTTGTCTTTTATTGGCAGAACATATTTAACTGGAAGCTTAAAATAGACCTGGTTATATTATCACTTAGTAGGTCAGGTTAAAGTTGTTGTTGTTATTTTAATTAACACTTTTAAAAGTTCCTACCAATTAAGGACTTTTTAATTCGCTTTAACACAAAACTTCTCACCAGTTGTCTGAACACTATATTCTGACTCTCAGCTCTGACGTGAATTTTAGTTAAAAAAAATTCATTTTCCAAAGATTTTCGTCACTTTTCTAAATTCCTACCACGGATCTTCTGAAACAGGCGTCTACCGGTCTTGTTAGTCAGAAAAAACTATATAGGCAGGTTAGTGAGAGTTGAAAAACATGTTTTAACTGGCTAGCTGGAGCTGTTCTAACTAACACCTTCACTTATGACTCGGTTACTTGTTGTCGACTCCCCAGAATTATCCTGAAACAAACTGGTCGAAGAGCCGGCTGTTCGATACAGACAGATGAACAGACACCCAGACACCCATATAGATAAAGATACACCTTAGGTAGACAGAGATACATCCAGAGGCACAGAAAAATACATAGATAGACAGACAGACAGATTTATCTTTTTAATGTTAGGTCTGTTCAAGAGTATAATTTGTCCTTCTACTGGGTAAGATTTGTGTGTGTGTGTGTGTGTCAATGTCTCAACAAATATTTCAAGAACCAGTTGCAAAATATTCATCATTCTCAGATAATTTTCGTCCCACTAATAGAAAAAATCATTAGATACCAGTTAATATAAGTCAAAGTTAGAAGCTTCTACGCCATGATACACGTCATACGGCCCGCAAAGCAGAAGCTCTTTGACTCGTTGGAACGCTGGTGCACGTACGCCTCTCGGGGGAGGGGCCAGTACAAATCTTATTTAATTTAGATAAATTATTATTTCCATATTGAGTTCAAATAATGTATGATTCGTTGATTTTGTTACCTTTTCACGATGGAAAACCCTAAGAGAATATCAATAACACAATAAAAGAAGACTATTGATAGTTCATCAAGAAACTGAAGATTACTTTGACTGACTAAAAGAAGGCAATTGAGAAGCATTTTTCCAAATGCAAGATAAAAAATACAACTTAGAATATAGATCCCAGTTATCGTGTGCTCGTGTGATGTTTGCAGGTGAGCTGTATGACTGCCGTTCTAGTAAGGTTTCTAAGGGAGAGAAACTCTGTACACTGCATCCTTTATATCATATTGATGGTATTTATAATCTGATCTCTACAGCTTCCTTTATAGCTCTAAGGAACTCGTGCTTTGTTTATTAGCATAATTAGCTGACATTTCCGGAGCCCGAGGCGAGGGTAATATGTAAACTTGGGCGCCTATGAACGGCGGTAATTGGCTGAGAAGCGGAGGTGGAAGTAGCCAATGGCAGCAGGCCCTCGTGCAACCAATAATAGCTAGGTTTTCATATGTTCTCAGCCAATGATCGTCAGTCCTCTTTGTCACTTGTAGCGCGTCAAACCGCATAGCAACCTACTTAAAGATCTTCTTCCTTATTATAGAGTGCAGAGTTACCTAAGATCTTTGTCATTATCCACATTTTAAGACGAGTAAGGTCTTATTTGGCGCACACACACACAGGGAAGGAAATCAAATTATTTCCCCGGCATATGTGTGTTTCTCATTCCCTCGGTAGTCTTTAAGCCGAGTCAATACTGTCCTTGTGGCAGGTAGTATAAGGCCTAAAGTGGCGTGCCTTTATCCTGGTTGAGGCAGGAAGAGAGTTACGTATGATCTGACTTGTAGATTTGATATATTTTAGTATACTCATGTGTTTTATACTCGTGACGCTAGTGTAGGGAGAGAGAGATAGTGAGAGTGAGTGAAAGCTATATAGAGAGAACGAGGTGAGAGAAGAAAGGGGAGAGAGAGTGTGTGTACATAAGAGAAATGGGAAAGTGAAAGAAACGGGGAAGGTGTAAGGGAGAGAGATTGGATGTGAGAGAAAGAGAGTGAGGAGGGGCAATTACATTAAGGGAGAGAGATAGGAGGGGATTGAGAGAAACAAGAGTCCATACGCGCATGAGTAACACTAGACAGCTACATGAATGAAGGTTGTTGCAGCATTTCAACAAAATAATACCTTTATTCATAAAATGCTCACACTCACACACACACACACACACCTCTGCAGCACCTCCAGAACTCAACACTAACAAACTGTACCTAATTGAAAGCTGCAACAGCCTGAAGATTGTGAATTACGTCACTATATCACGCAGTTATCTCGGCTTGTGTAGCGGTGTAAGAGAAAGATGCACATTCCAGGGTCATCTCAGGTGATTCAGTGCTGGTGGGGACGGTACAGGGTTGAGGGGGTGAAGTGGTGTACAGGAGACGTGAAGAACCTTTTTACCGGGGCCAAAACAATCATCAGTTTAATATCAATTGTGTACTTTTAAGGTGACTTCTGACGCAAAAATTCACCTGGATATATATTTTTAGGTGAATTATCATCCGGATTATTATTTATGAATCTCCTTAAAAGATTCACAGTGATATGGCGAGTGTTTTTTGTAAGTCCACTAAACATACTGGTAACTTCTCCCTGTAAGACATTAAGCTTGACCTTACGAAACAGTATCGTGCCACCACACTTGAACCCCTGAGAGGACCCCCCTTAAACAACCAGCAGCAGTAGTTGGGTAGTTAGGTATATAGATGCACGGTTAACTAGGAAGTTTGTATCCAAAAAAAAAAAAAATCTCGTGGAAAATCAAGCCGATATTTTGTAATATATGTAAGTTACAGTAGATTAATAAATGACCATGTATCAAAATGTCACTTGACGTGTTTTAATCACCCTGGTGTTGTGGCTGTGGTTTATGGTAGTTATTACTGATGGTTAACATTCCCAGGAGTTGTTGAATGAATAATAGAATGTAAACAGAAGACAGAAATGATCCAAAACATAGGTTGACATTTATTAAAAAGCTATAAAAAGAAGTAAACAAAAAGGTGTAATATATAAAACTATAAATAATAATAAGATATGGTGAGAAATAAAATTACTATACGGTATATACCAAGTGTTCTTTATTCATGCCTTTTGTGTGTGTGTGTGTGTGTGTGTGTGTGTGTGTGTACAGAAATTAAAAAAAAAAACTCCCACTGACCCAAACACACAAATCTTTATAACTTCATCCACTGTGACGCTAGTGTGAAGGGTGTGACTTCATAAACACTGTGTCAGATATAAGTCCTCATATAACTCAGAGAGACGTACAGTACTACATGACACACCTTAAGATGCCTCAACACAACTCGGTAATGAACGGGCTATGGTGGTACATGACTTTGTGTTGCAACAGTGAAACTATCTAAATCTGTGTTGTTAAAATAGACTTAAAAAACTGAGACTACTAAGATACCCAAATATAAGGTGGACTGGAAATTCCTTAAAAAAAATGGATGGCTGGATAGATCTTTTGTTTGAGAAATTTATGGAAAATCTTATGAACAGGAAGCAATACTAAGGAGTTATTTTACAACTACAATGTAATGAAAATAAAAAGGCATCAAATATATTTATCCAGGTAATCAATAATAATCACTTAAATAAGGCATGTTAAATTATCTTGACGGAACACGGCACTAACACAAAGATAATTAATCAAGATATTATTAAAGAAGATATAAAGTAAAAGAGAACCGAAAGCAACGAACATAACCGAAAAAGAAACGTTTAGAATATAATAGTTGAAGAGACAAGACAAACACGGCAACAGTAGATTGTTTACTGCACTCTGGTCCTCCAGCTGTCATACACAACCAATAGGTATGAATTCTGGGAACGATGGCGGCCATTTGATTGGGTGTTCGCGGAAAAAACACATACGCATCGCTGACTCCATATGCCTGCTGTCTGTGTACTCGAATACATTGGAACTAGTTTAGTGGTTTTATTGACAGTCACGGTCTCCGTCACTCTTGAAACTAATGGTCTTTTAAAATCTGGGAAATTTTAGCTACTCTGCAATGACTACGTGATTTAGGTCTAATGTTTAGTGGCAGAACAAGCGACCCTCACGGTGAGTTACCTCTTTATAATCAGGAATTAACCTGTGATCAGGTAAATCATATATCCGAAGGTTTAAGTAAGGTTGAGCAAAGTTAAGTAGTTTGGGTTAGATTAGTTTTTGTCAGATCAAACCTGAATGTAATTTAAACAAAACAATGTTCCGTTTATATAAAAAAATATATACCTTTGAAAAAACTGAGACACACACACAAAAAACACTCATACCAATTCCAAAAAATTACTATTATTATTGTTAATATATATATATATATATATATATATATATATATATATATATATATATATATATATATATATATATATATATATATATATATATATGATAACCACAAGAAAAAGAAAACACGAAGCTCCCAAGCGCTTTTGTGTAATTCACATCTTCAAGGGTGAATTACACGAAAGCGCTTGGGAACTTCGTGTTTTCTTTTTCCTTGTGGTTATCAGCATATACCTGGATCACGCGCACCTACAGTGATTTATTTGCATATATATATATATATATATATATATATATATATATATATATATATATATATATATATATATATATATATATATCTTCAGGGGTGAGTACAGACTTAGGAGAAATACATAACAAGGCAAATATATATACAGTTGAGGAAGGTGAGATCAAGTCCACTATAATCAGGTTATTAGGTAGTGACCCTACTAATCTTCAAAAAGCACCGCAGCAGTCGGTAGTCAGGTCAGAGGGTAAGCTGACCCAACCTTCTCACTTGGTTACAAATCTTCTTAGTTATGAAATTATCCAGTTTGTACATACCATAATAGAGTCAAACAGTCAGTATTTCCATCAATGTTTTTACGTGCTTTGAGAATTTGCAGCCTGGAATTCATTGATGAGGAATATAAATATATCTATAATATTGGCTTGAACCTTAAATACCCTAGATCTTTCAGAGACAAATGCCTGAACATTACTAAGAAATTTTTTTATAGAACTGATCCCAAGCCCACCCATGACCATAAGAATCTCTTAGTATTACCATTTCACAAACATTTCTCTCAAATTCCTTTACAATTAAAAACCTGGAACGTCAATGTGGCATTTAAAAACTCGTACACTGTTAAACAAATGTTAATCAAGAACTCCCCCCAACAATACAGGTGGCTGCATTTATAAGGTTACATAAGAACATAAGAATGGCGGAAACTGCAGCGGGCCTATTGGCCCATACTGGGCAGTCCCCTTTACACCCAACCCCTATTGCTCATATAAGCATCCAACCCATGTTTGAAGCTATCCAGCGTATTCGAGTTAATGATGATATTTGGTAACTTGTTCCATTCATCCACTACTCTGTTTCCAAACCAGTGTTTACCTATATCACGCCTAAATCTAAATTTGTCTAATTCAAAACCATTGTTACGAGTTCGCTCCTGGTTGGATAGTTTGAGTACCTTTGTAATGTCCCCTTTGTTTAACCCTGGTTTCCATTTATACACCTCTATCAAGTCGCCCCTCGCTCTACGTCTCTCGAGGGAGTGCAAATTAAGATGCTTTAACCTGTCTCTAAACTCAAGGTTCCTAATGCCCGGTATTTGTCTTGTCATTCTCCTCTGAATTCTTTCCAAGGATTATATATCCATTCTGTAATACGGTGACCAGAACTGAACTGCGTAATCCAGGTGTAGTCTCACAAGCGCAAGATACAGTTTTAGGATGACCTCGCTAGTCTTGTAACTAACACTCCTTTGCATGAACCCAAGTACTTTATTAGCCTTGTTACGAGCAAAAACACATTGTTTACATGGCTTAAGGTTCCTACTTATCATTACTCCTAAATCTCTCTCGCAGTCGGATTTCTCAATGGCATCGTTGTTCATCTGGTAACTGGTTTCCCTGTTTACATCTCCTATACTGAGTACTTTACCTTTGTCCACGTTGAATTTCATTTGCCATTTTTCAGACCATTCGAAAAATTTTTTTAGATCTTCCTGTAGTTTTGCGGAGTCCTCGTCAGATTTAATAACACGCCCTATTTTAGTGTCATCAGCAAATTTAATTATGTTGCTGTCTATGCCGATATCTATGTCGTTTAAGTATATAATAAATAATAATGGTCCAAGTACTGAGCCTTGGGGGACTCCATTAGTGACGTTGCTCCAATGGGATTTAGTGCCGTTAATGCTCACTCGCTGTTTCCTGTCCTGTAACCACGCCCTAATTAGTCTTTCGTGGGGAACTTTGTCAAAGGCTTTGCTAAAGTCGAGATATACCACATCATAATTGTGCCCCTCGTCCACCGATTCGAAAACTGATGAAAAGAATGCAAATAGATTAGTTAGACATGAACGCCCGCTTGTGAAGCCATGCTGGGAATCATTGATCAATCGGTGCTTCTCCAGGTGATTTCGAATAGAGTTTGAAATGATTGCTTCCAGTAATTTGCCTACTATTGATGTTAAACTGATTGAAAATCGGTATTACATTCGCTATCCTCCAGGATTCTGGTACTACACCTGCTTTTAAGGACAGGTTAAACAACTTTACTAAGGGCATACTAAGCTCTTCCTTACATTCCTTTAATACTCTGGCAAATATCTCATCGGGACCAGGTGACTTATTAGGCTTTAGTTTGTCTATTTGCTTACTAGCATCGTTACTAGTCACTACTATCTCGCTTAATTTGTTTTCTTCACTATCTCTGAATAGAGTCGGTGCCTCGGGTATCATGTTTACATTTTCGGTGGTAAAAACTGTTGAAAAATATTCATTCAGATTATTGCTCATTTCTCCGTCGTTATCAGTTAGCTCACCGGTATCTGACCATATTGGTCCAATCTTTTCTCGTGTTTTAGTTTGATACATTTGGTAGAATCCTTTGGGGTTTGTCTTTGCCTCCCTTGCTATCCTTACCTCATTATTCCTCTTAGCTTTCCTAATCTCGGTTTTAACCCTACTCGCCAATACCTTATAATATTCCCGGAGGTAAATTTCGCCACAATTTATCCTTCTACTTATAGCCTTCCTTTGGCCAATGATGTTCTTCATATAATTATTTATCCATTTAGGGTCATTGTTGTCTCATCTGAGTTTTTTGTATGGTATGTTCTGCCTTTGTGCATTAAGTAACTCATTATTTAAATTGTCGTGGAATTCGGCAATCTCAGATCTCGTTATCAGGTCAGTCTCAACCGTTGGGTCTCCTGGTACCTTGAGGTCGCCCTCTGTGGGTGCATTGAGTGAGGTCACCTCATGCGAGGTCATGTAGCTCACCCCCAAGAGCGACACCCCCTCCCTCAGCTGCCTCTTTAAATTGTCAAAGTTTACTCTGGGGAACAAAGGTTATATCTGAGATTGAAACTATAAAGAAATTTTAAATGCACACAGCATACATTAGTAACTGAAAAAATAGTATTAACTACACACAAAAATATTGTCACTATTATAAAGACGTTACTGAGTCCAATACCCGTGAACCATGCTCCCTAACCTAACACACACACAGATTCCACCTGCACTCCGTAGTCGTTTAAGGCACAACCAACAGGCACCCGTAGTTGAAGGCCCAAATCAGCCTTTCTCCACCTTGGAAAGTGTACCTCTAAACTCCACTGACTCTTGGCCCCAGTGTGCGACCCTGTATCACTCAGCTAGCTTCACTTTACCCCCTGGTACATCCATAAAGCGGAAGGGAGTGAGCCAATCAGACCTTGTACAGTTGAGAGAAGCTTTAGCTTCCCGTTAGCAAGAGGGTTTCACTAAGTTGCTTGAAACATGTGGTATTGTGAGCCGAGGTAGAGGAGAGCTGATGACTCCAACGATCGTCCCGTCCTCAGCTGGGCACCCAGACGGCTAGATTCCCTCAAGAGATCCTTTGATACCCCGCTAAACAGTGACAGGCCTACACTGATCGGTCCAATGGCGACAATCGCCACCCTCAATCATCAACGGCAGTCTCAAATGGCAGTCAATCTCTCGCAGTCAAGTGGGTTCTGGCGGAAACCCTGAAATGAACTCACTGTTAGCTCTAGTTAACTTTATCACTGCCCTATCTAAACCCTGTCTGAGATTGAAAGAGACTTACTTGTTATACTGCAATAGCGCAGCACAGGTGACTAGACCACGTGACTATTTCTGTGGACGGACGCGCAGGGATGTCCTGTAGGTCCAATCGCTTTCACGTGACTGAGGACCAGCCAGCGTCGCGTCTCTCCAAGGCACTAGCTTAGGCCTACGTGACATATTTTCCGCCTAACTAATAACTCCTTGGGACGCCCGTAACATTATTCAGACTGATAAACGATCTATAATAATTTCAAAATCAATAATAGTCCCTTACTTCATGAATCGCATCATTATTAATTCGGCAAATTATTTTTAATATCATATAGGCCTAGTCCCACAACCTCCCACTATGTGCGGGGAGCGCTCTCTTCCCTCAGTATCGCCAATTGGATAACGGAAGACATACAAGTGACGCAACCATTACATCCTAAAACCCCATCAACATTACATAGAAAATCTCCCTTAACAAGATACTACATACGCTAAGACCAGACAAAAATCTACAGTAAGTTGGGAAATCTTTGTAGAAAAATATATACGAGTAGACAGTAAATCTATACTCAAATCCTAACTCCCAACTTGTGCTAAGTGAGCGTAACTTATTTAGGTCGAGTCTCAGTGTAATGTTGATGCCATATTTGTCGATGCATTTTTGGTCGCTTATATCATCTAATTAAGTACGTTTCTTACAGGTAATATTCACCGCACTAACTTGGGAGAGACAAGACCTTCAGGAGCTCACGGGAGGAGAATATCATCAGTGAAAAAGTGTTGTTCCGTTATTTATAACATTCTGTTGACAACATGATGAGAGTATTGACGTCAAAAATTATGGTTGTTATTGCTGTAAAAACTTATGGTTATTATGGCTGTAATAACTGTTATGGTTATTATGGGTGTTAAGGTTATGGTTATTAAGGCTGTAATAACTGTTATGGTTATTATGGGTGTTATGGTTAAGGTTATTATGGCTGTAATAACTGTTATGGTTATTATGGGTGTTATGGTTATGGTTATTATGGCTGCAATAACTGTTATGGTTATTATGGGTGTTATGGTTATGGTTATTATGGCTGTAATAACTTATGGTTATTATGGGTGTTATGGTTATTATGGCTGCAATAACTGTTATGGTTATTATGGGTGTTATGGTCATGGTTATTATGGCTGTAATAACTGTTATGGTTATTATGGGTGTTATGGTTATGGTTATTATGGCTGTAATAACTGATATGGTTATTATGGGTGTTATGGTTATGGTCATTAAGGCTGTAATAACTGTTATGGTTATTATGGGTGTTATGGTTATGGTTATTATGGCTGTAATAACTGTTATGGTTATTATGGGTGTTATGGTTATGGTTATTAAGGCAGTAATAACTGTTATGGTTATTATAGGTGTTATGGTTATTATGGCTGTAATAACTGTTATGGTTATTATGGGTGTTATGGTTATGGTTATTATGGCTGTAATAGCTGTTATGGTTATTATGGGTGTAATAACTGTTATGGTTATTATGGGTGTTATGGTTATGGTTATTATGGCTGTAATAACTGTTATGGTTATTATGGGTGTTATGGTTATGGTTATTATGGCTGTAATAACTGTTATGGTTATTATGGGTGTTATGGTTATTATGGCTGTAATAACTGTTATGGTTATTATGGGTGTTATGGTTATGGTCATTATGGCTGTAATAACTGTTATGGTTATTATGGGTGTTATGGTTATGGTTATTATGGCTGTAATAACTGTTATGGTTATTATGGGTGTCATGGTTATGGTTATTATGGCTGTAATAACTGTTATGGTTATTATGGGTGTTATGGTTATTAAGGCTGTAATAACTGTTATGGTAATTATGGGTGTTATGGTTATTATGGCTGTAATAACTGTTATGGTTATTATGGGTGTTATGGTTATTAAGGCTGTAATAACTGTTATGGTTATTATGGGTGTTATGGTTATGGTTATTATGGCTGTAATAACTGTTATGGTTACTATGGGTGTTATGGTTATGGTTATTATGGCTGTAATAACTGTTATGGTTATTATGGCTGTAATAACTGTTATGGTTATTATGGGTGTTATGGTTATTATGGCTGTAATAACTGTTATGGTTATTATGGGTGTTATGGTTATGGTTATTAAGGCTGTAATAACTGTTATGGTTATTATGGGTGTTATGGTTATGGTTATTATGGCTGTAATAACTGTTATGGTTATTATGGGTGTTATGGTTATTATGGCTGTAATAACTGTTATGGTTATTATGGGTGTTATGGCTATGGTTATTAAGGCTGTAATAACTGTTATGGTTATTATGGGTGTTATGGTTATTATGGCTGTAATAACTGTTATGGTTATTATGGGTGTTATGGTTATTATGGCTGTAATAACTGTTATGGTTATTATGGGTGTTATGGTTATGGTTATTAAGGTTGTAATAACTGTTATGGTTATTATGGGTGTTATGGTTATTATGGCTGTAATAACTGTTATGGTTATTATGGGTGTTATGGTTATGGTTATTATGGGTGTAATAACTGTTATGGTTATTATGGGTGCTATGGTTATGGTTATTATGGGTGTAATAACTGTTATGGTTATTATGGGTGTAATAACTGTTATGGTTATTATGGGTGTTATGGTTATGGTTATTATGGGTGTAATAACTGTTATGGTTATTATGGGTGTTATGGTTATTATGGCTGTAATAACTGTTATGGTTATTATGGGTGTTATGGTTATGGTTATTATGGGTGTAATAACTGTTATGGTTATTATGGCTGTAATAACTGCTATGGTTATTATGGGTGTTATGGTTATGGTTATTATGGGTGTAATAACTGTTATGGTTATTATGGGTGTTATGGTTATTATGGCTGTAATAACTGTTATGGTTATTATGGGTGTTATGGTTATTATGGCTGCAATAACTGTTATGGTTATTATGGGTGTTATGGTTATGGTTATTAAGGCTGTAATAACTGTTATGGTTATTATGGGTGTTATGGTTATGGTTATTATGGCTGTAATAACTGTTATGGTTATTATGGGTGTTATGGTTATTATGGCTGTAATAACTGTTATGGTTATTATGGGTGTTATGGTTATGGTTATTAAGGCTGTAATAACTGTTATGGTTATTATGGGTGTTATGGTTATGGTTATTATGGGTGTAATAACTGTTATGGTTATTATGGCTGTAATAACTGTTATGGTTATTATGGGTGTTATGGTTATTATGGCTGTAATAACTGTTATGGTTATTATGGGTGTTATGGTTATGGTTATTATGGGTGTAATAACTGCTATGGTTATTATGGCTGTAATAACTGTTATGGTTATTATGGGTGTTATGGTTATGGTTATTATGGGTGTAATAACTGTTATGGTTATTATGGGTGTTATGGCTATTATGGCTGTAATAACTGTTATGGTTATTATGGGTGTAATAACTGTTATGGTTATTATGGGTGTTATGGTTATTATGGCTGTAATAACTGTTATGGTTATTATGGGTGTTATGGTTATGGTTATTAAGGCTGTAATAACTGTTATGGTTATTATGGGTGTTATGGTTATGGTTATTATGGCTGTAATAACTGTTATGGTTATTATGGGTGTTAAGGTTATGGTTATTAAGGCTGTAATAACTGTTATGGTTATTATGGGTGTTATGGTTATGGTTATTATGGCTGTAATAACTGTTATGGTTATTATGGGTGTTATGGTTATGGTTATTATGGCTGTAATAACTGTTATGGTTATTATGGGTGTTATGGTTATGGTTATTATGGCTGTAATAACTGTTATGGTTATTATGGGTGTTATGGTTATTATGGCTGCAATAACTGTTATGGCTATTATGAGTGTTATGGTCATTATGGGTGTTATGGTCATGGTTATTATGGCTGTAATAACTGTTATGGTTATTATGGGTGTTATGGTTATGGTTATTATGGCTGTAATAACTGTTATGGTTATTATGGGTGTTATGGTTATGGTCATTAAGGCAGTAATAACTGTTATGGTTATTATGGGTGTTATGGTTATGGTTATTATGGCTGTAATAACTGTTATGGTTATTATGGGTGTTATGGTTATGGTTATTAAGGCAGTAATAACTGTTATGGTTATTATAGGTGTTATGGTTATTATGGCTGTAATAACTGTTATGGTTATTATGGGTGTTATGGTTATGGTTATTATGGCTGTAATAGCTGTTATGGTTATTATGGGTGTAATAACTGTTATGGTTATTATGGGTGTTATGGTTATGGTTATTATGGCTGTAATAACTGTTATGGTTATTATGGGTGTTATGGTTATGGTTATTATGGCTGTAATAACTGTTATGGTTATTATGGGTGTTATGGTTATGGTTATTATGGCTGTAATAACTGTTATGGTTATTATGGGTGTTATGGTTATGGTTATTATGGGTGTAATAACTGTTATGGTTATTATGGGTGTTATGGTTATTATGGCTGTAATAACTGTTATGGTTATTATGGGTGTTATGGTTATGGTTATTATGGCTGTAATAACTGTTATGGTTATTATGGGTGTTATGGTTATGGTTATTATGGCTGTAATAACTGCTATGGTTATTATGGGTGTCATGGTTATGGTTATTATGGCTGTAATAACTGTTATGGTTATTATGGGTGTTATGGTTATTAAGGCTGTAATAACTGTTATGGTAATTATGGGTGTTATGGTTATTATGGCTGTAATAACTGTTATGGTCATTATGGGTGTTATGGTTATTAAGGCTGTAATAACTGTTATGGTTATTATGGGTGTTATGGTTATGGTTATTATGGCTGTAATAACTGTTATGGTTATTATGGGTGTTATGGTTATGGTTATTATGGCTGTAATAACTGTTATGGTTATTATGGCTGTAATAACTGTTATGGTTATTATGGGTGTTATGGTTATTATGGCTGTAATAACTGTTATGGTTATTATGGGTGTTATGGTTATGGTTATTAAGGCTGTAATAACTGTTATGGTTATTATGGGTGTTATGGTTATGGTTATTATGGCTGTAATAACTGTTATGGTTATTATGGGTGTTATGGTTATTATGGCTGTAATAACTGTTATGGTTATTATGGGTGTTATGGCTATGGTTATTAAGGCTGTAATAACTGTTATGGTTATTATGGGTGTTATGGTTATTATGGCTGTAATAACTGTTATGGTTATTATGGGTGTTATGGTTATTATGGCTGTAATAACTGTTATGGTTATTATGGGTGTTATGGTTATGGTTATTAAGGCTGTAATAACTGTTATGGTTATTATGGGTGTTATGGTTATTATGGCTGTAATAACTGTTATGGTTATTATGGGTGTTATGGTTATGGTTATTATGGGTGTAAAAACTGTTATGGTTATTATGGGTGCTATGGTTATGGTTATTATGGGTGTAATAACTGTTATGGTTATTATGGGTGTAATAACTGTTATGGTTATTATGGGTGTTATGGTTATGGTTATTATGGGTGTAATAACTGTTATGGTTATTATGGGTGTTATGGTTATTATGGCTGTAATAACTGTTATGGTTATTATGGGTGTTATGGTTATGGTTATTATGGGTGTAATAACTGCTATGGTTATTATGGCTGTAATAACTGCTATGGTTATTAAGGGTGTTATGGTTATGGTTATTATGGGTGTAATAACTGTTATGGTTATTATGGGTGTTATGGTTATTATGGCTGTAATAACTGTTATGGTTATTATGGGTGTTATGGTTATTATGGCTGTAATAACTGTTATGGTTATTATGGGTGTTATGGTTATGGTTATTAAGGCTGTAATAACTGTTATGGTTATTATGGGTGTTATGGTTATGGTTATTATGGCTGTAATAACTGTTATGGTTATTATGGGTGTTATGGTTATTATGGCTGTAATAACTGTTATGGTTATTATGGGTGTTATGGTTATGGTTATTAAGGCTGTAATAACTGTTATGGTTATTATGGGTGTTATGGTTATGGTTATTATGGGTGTAATAACTGTTATGGTTATTATGGCTGTAATAACTGTTATGGTTATTATGGGTGTTATGGTTATTATGGCTGTAATAACTGTTATGGTTATTATGGGTGTTATGGTTATGGTTATTATGGGTGTAATAACTGCTATGGTTATTATGGCTGTAATAACTGTTATGGTTATTATGGGTGTTATGGTTATGGTTATTATGGGTGTAATAACTGTTATGGTTATTATGGGTGTTATGGCTATTATGGCTGTAATAACTGTTATGGTTATTATGGGTGTAATAACTGTTATGGTTATTATGGGTGTTATGGTTATTATGGCTGTAATAACTGTTATGGTTATTATGGGTGTTATGGTTATGGTTATTAAGGCTGTAATAACTGTTATGGTTATTATGGGTGTTATGGTTATGGTTATTATGGCTGTAATAACTGTTATGGTTATTATGGGTGTTATGGTTATGGTTATTAAGGCTGTAATAACTGTTATGGTTATTTTGGGTGTTATGGTTATGGTTATTATGGCTGTAATAACTCTTATGGTTATTATGGGTGTTATGGTTATGGTTATTAAGGCTGTAATAACTGTTATGGTTATTATGGGTGTTATGGTTATGGTTATTATGGCTGTAATAACTGCTATGGTTATTATGGGTGTTAAGGTTATGGTTATTAAGGCTGTAATAACTGTTATGGTTATTATGGGTGTTATGGTTATCGTTATTATGGCTGTAATAACTCTTATGGTTATTATGGGTGTTATGGTTATGGTTATTATGGCTGTAATAACTGTTATGGTTATTATGGGTGTAATAACTGTTATGGTTATTATGGCTGTAATAACTGTTATGGTTATTATGGGTGTTATGGTTATGGTTATTATGGGTGTAATAACTGTTATGGTTATTATGGGTGTTATGGTTATTATGGCTGTAATAACTGTTATGGTTATTATGGGTGTTATGGTTATGGTTATTAAGGCTGTAATAACTGTTATGGTTATTTTGGGTGTTATGGTTATGGTTATTATGGCTGTAATAACTCTTATGGTTATTATGGGTGTTATGGTTATGGTTATTAAGGCTGTAATAACTGTTATGGTTATTATGGGTGTTATGGTTATGGTTATTATGGCTGTAATAACTGCTATGGTTATTATGGGTGTTAAGGTTATGGTTATTAAGGCTGTAATAACTGTTATGGTTATTATGGGTGTTATGGTTATCGTTATTATGGCTGTAATAACTGTTATGGTTATTATGGGTGTTATGGTTATGGTTATTATGGCTGTAATAACTGTTATGGTTATTATGGGTGTTATGGTTATGGTTATTATGGCTGTAATAACTGTTATGGTTATTATGGCTGTAATAACTGTTATGGTTATTATGGCTGTAATAACTGTTATGGTTATTATGGGTGTTATGGTTATGGTTATTATGGGTGTAATAACTGTTATGGTTATTATGGGTGTAATAACTGTTATGGTTATTATGGGTGTTATGGTTATTATGGCTGTAATAACTGTTATGGTTATTATGGGTGTTATGGTTATGGTTATTAAGGCTGTAATAACTGTTATGGTTATTATGGGTGTTATGGTTATGGTTATTATGGCTGTAATAACTGTTATGGTTATTATGGGTGTTATGGTTATGGTTATTAAGGCTGTAATAACTGTTATGGTTATTTTGGGTGTTATGGTTATGGTTATTATGGCTGTAATAACTCTTATGGTTATTATGGGTGTTATGGTTATGGTTATTAAGGCTGTAATAACTGTTATGGTTATTATGGGTGTTATGGTTATGGTTATTATGGCTGTAATAACTGCTATGGTTATTATGGGTGTTAAGGTTATGGTTATTAAGGCTGTAATAACTGTTATGGTTATTATGGGTGTTATGGTTATCGTTATTATGGCTGTAATAACTCTTATGGTTATTATGGGTGTTATGGTTATGGTTATTATGGCTGTAATAACTGCTATGGTTATTATGGGTGTAATAACTGTTATGGTTATTATGGCTGTAATAACTGTTATGGTTATTATGGGTGTTATGGTTATGGTTATTATGGGTGTAATAACTGTTATGGTTATTATGGGTGTTATGGTTATTATGGCTGTAATAACTGTTATGGTTATTATGGGTGTAATAACTGTTATGGTTATTATGGGTGTTATGGTTATTATGGCTGTAATAACTGTTATGGTTATTATGGGTGTTATGGTTATGGTTATTAAGGCTGTAATAACTGTTATGGTTATTTTGGGTGTTATGGTTATGGTTATTATGGCTGTAATAACTCTTATGGTTATTATGGGTGTTATGGTTATGGTTATTAAGGCTGTAATAACTGTTATGGTTATTATGGGTGTTATGGTTATGGTTATTATGGCTGTAATAACTGCTATGGTTATTATGGGTGTTAAGGTTATGGTTATTAAGGCTGTAATAACTGTTATGGTTATTATGGGTGTTATGGATATCGTTATTATGGCTGTAATAACTGTTATGGTTATTATGGGTGTTATGGTTATGGTTATTATGGCTGTAATAACTGTTATGGTTATTATGGGTGTTATGGTTATGGTTATTATGGCTGTAATAACTGTTATGGTTATTATGGCTGTAATAACTGTTATGGTTATTATGGCTGTAATAACTGTTATGGTTATTATGGGTGTTATGGTTATGGTTATTAAGGCTGTAATAACTGTTATGGTTATTATGGGTGTTATGGTTATGGTTATTATGGCTGTAATAACTGTTATGGTTATTATGGGTGTTATGGTTATTATGGCTGTAATAACTGGTATGGTTATTATGGGTGTTATGGTTATGGTTATTATGGGTGTAATAACTGTTATGGTTATTATGGGTGTTATGGTTATTATGGCTGTAATAACTGTTATGGTTATTATGGGTGTTATGGTTATGGTTATTATGGGTGTAATAACTGTTATGGTTATTATGGCTGTAATAACTGTTATGGTTATTATGGGTGTTATGGTTATTATGGCTGTAATAACTGTTATGGTTATTATGGGTGTTATGGTTATGGTTATTATGGGTGTAATAACTGTTATGGTTATTATGGCTGTAATAACTGTTATGGTTATTATGGGTGTTATGGTTATGGTTATTATGGGTGTAATAACTGTTATGGTTATTATGGGTGTTATGGTTATGGTTATTATGGCTGTAATAACTGTTATGGTTATTATGGGTGTTATGGTTATGGTTATTATGGGTGTAATAACTGTTATGGTTATTATGGGTGTAATAACTGTTATGGTTATTATGGGTGTTATGGTTATGGTTATTATGGCTGTAATAACTGTTATGGTTATTATGGCTGTAATAACTGTTATGGTTATTATGGGTGTTATGGTTATTATGGCTGTAATAACTGTTATGGTTATTATGGGTGTTATGGTTATTATGGGTGTTATGGTTATTATGGCTGTAATAACTGTTATGGTTGTTATGAGTGCTATGGTTATGGTTATTATGGCTGTAATAACTGTTATGGTTATTATGGGTGTTATGGTTATTATGGCTGTAATAACTGTTATGGTTGTTATGAGTGCTATGGTTATGGTTATTATGGGTGTTATGGTTATTATGGCTGTAATAACTGTTATGGTTATTATGGGTGTTATGGTTATGGTTATTATGGCTGTAATAACTGTTATGGTTATTATGGGTGTAATAACTGTTATGGTTATTATGGGTGTTATGGTTATGGTTATTATGGGTGTAATAACTGTTATGGTTATTATGGGTGTTATGGTTATGGTTATTATGGGTGTTATGGTTATGGTTATTATGGGTGTAATAACTGTTATGGTTATTATGGGTGTTATGGTTATTATGGCTGTAATA
>CAUDMG010001828.1:107500-115000 GCA_958450375.1 Homarus gammarus
CTATCATCTCCACCATCCTTCACCACCCTACACCATCTCCACCTCTCTCCACCATCTCCACCACCCTCTACCATTTCCACCATCTCCACCACCCTCCACCAGCTCCACCTCTCTCCACCATATCCACCACCCTACACCATCTCCACCTCTCTCCACCACCCTCTACCATCTCCACCACCCTACACCATCTCCACCTCTCTCCACCATCTCCACCACCCTCTACCATCTCCACCTCTCTCCACCATCTCCACCGCCCTACACCATCTCCACCATCTCCACCTCTCTCCACCATCTCCACCTCCCTCTACCATCTCCACCACCCTACACCATCTCCACCTCTCTCCACCATCTCCACCACCCTCTACCATCTCCACCTCTCTCCACCACCCTCTACCATATCCACCTCTCTCCACCATCTCCACCACCCTCCACCATATCCACCTCTCTCCACCATCTCCACCACCCTCTACCATCTCCACCACCCTACACCATCTCCACCTCTTTCCACCATCTCCACCACCCTCTCCCATCTCCACCTCTCTCCACCATCTCCACCACCCTACACCATCTCCACCTCTCTCCACCATCTCCACCACCCTCTACCATCTCCACCACCCTCTACCATCTCCACCTCTCTCCACCATCCCCACCACCCACCACCATATCCACCATCTCCACCACACCATCTCCACCACCCTCCACCATCTCCACCAGATCCACCATCTCCACCACACCATCTCCACCACCCTCCACCATCTCCACCTCTCTCCACCATCTCCACCACCCTCTACCATCCCCACCACCCTCCACCATCTCCACCACCCTCCACCATCTCCACCTCTCTCCACCATCTCCACCTCTCTCCACCATCTCCACCTCTCTCCACCATCTCCACCACCCTCCACCATCTCCACCTCTCTCCACCATCTCCAAAACCCCCCACCTCTCTCTACCATCTCCACCATCTCCACTACCCTCCACCATCTCCACCACCCTCTACCATCTCCACCACCCTCCACCATCTCCACCACCCTCCACCATCTCCACCACCCTCCACCTCTCTCTACCATCACCACCATCTCCACCACCCCCCACCTCTCTCTACCATCTCCACCATCTCCACTACCCTCCACCATCTCCACCACCCTCCACCATCTCCACCACCCTCCACCATCTCCACCTCTCTCCACCATCTCCACCACCCTCCACCATCTCCACCTCTCTCCACCATCTCCACCTCTCTCCACCATCTCCACCTCTCTCCACCATCTCCACCACCCTCCACCATCTCCACCTCTCTCCACCATCTCCACCACCCTCCACCATCTCCACCTCTCTCCACCATCTCCACCACCCTCCACCATCTCCACCTCTCTCCACCATCTCCACCACCCCCCACCTCTCTCAACCATCTCCACCATCTCCACTACCCTCCACCATCTCCACCACCCTCTACCATCTCCACCACCCTCCACCATCTCCACCACCCTCCACCATCTCCACCACCTTCCACCTCTCTCTACCATCACCACCATCTCCACCACCCCCACCTCTCTCTACCATCTCCACCATCTCCACTATCCTCCACCATCTCCACCACCCTCCACCATCTCCACCATCCTCTACCATCTCCACCTCTCTCCACCATCTCCACCACCCTCCACCATCTCCACCTCTCTCCACCATCTCCACCTCTCTCCACCATCTCCACCTCTCTCCACCATCTCCACCACCCTCCACCATCTCCACCTCTCTCCACCATCTCCACCACCCTCTACCATCTCCACCACCCTCCACCATCTCCACCACCCTCCACCATCTCCACCTCTCTCCACCATCTCCAACACACCATCTCCACCACCCTCCACCTCTCTCTACCATCTCCACCATCTCCACCACCCTCCACCATCTCCACCACCCTCCACCATCTCCACCACACCATCTCCACCACCCTCTACCATCTCCACCATCTCCACCATCTCCACCACACCATCTCCACCTCTCTCTACCATCTCCACCACCCTCCACCATCTCCACCACCCTCTACCATCTCCACCACCCTCTACCATCTCCACCACCCTCTACCATCTCCACCTCTCTCTACCATCTCCACCACCCTCCACCATCTCCACCACCCTCTACCATCTTCACCACCCTCCACCATCTCCACCACCCTCTACCATCTCCACCACCCTCCACCATCTCCACCACCCTCTACCATCTCCACCACCCTCTACCATCTCCACCACCCTCCACCATCTCCACCACCCTCCACCATCTCCACCACCCTCTACCATCTCCACCACCCTCCACCACCCTCCACCACCCTCTACCATCTCCACCACCCTCCACCATCTCCACCACCCTCTACCATCTCCACCACCCTCCACCATCTCCACCATCTCCACCTCTCTCCACCATCTACACCATCTCCACCTCTCTCCACCATCTACACCATCTCCACCTCTCTCCACCATCTACACCATCTCCACCTCTCTCCACCATCTCCACCATCTCCACCACCCTCTACCATATCCACCACCCTCCACCATCTCCACCATCTCCACCTCTCTCCACCATCTACACCATCTCCACCTCTCTCCACCATCTACACCACCCTCCACCTCTCTCCACCATCTACACCATCTCCACCTCTCTCCACCATCTCCACCACCCTCTACCATCTCCACCATCTCCACCATCTCCACCACCCTCTACCATCTCCACCATCTCCACCTCTTTCCACCATCTCCACCACCCTCCACCATCTCCACCTCTCTCCACCATCTACACCATCTCCAACTCTCTCCACCATCTACACCACCCTCCACCTCTCTACACCATCTCCACCTATCTCCACCATCTCCACCACCCTCTACCATCTCCACCTCTCTCCACCATCTCCACCACCCTTTACCATCTCCACCATCTCCACCTCTCTCCACCATCTCCACCTCTCTCCACCATCTCCACCACCCTCCACCTCTCTCCACCATCTCCACCTCTCTCCACCATCTCCACCACCCTCTACCATCTCCACCATCTCCACCTCTCTCCACCATCTAAACCACCCTCCACCTCTCTCCACCATCTCCACCTCTCTCCACCATCTCCACCACCCTCTACCATCTCCACCTCTCTCCACCATCTCCACCACCCTCTACCATCTCCACCTCTCTCCACCATCTCCACTTCTCTCCACCATCTCCACCACCACTCTACCATCTCCACCTCTCTCCACCATCTCCACCTCTCTCCACCATCTCCACCACACCAACTCCACCTCTCTCCACCATCTCCACCACCCTCTACCATCTCCACCACCCTCCACCATCTCCACCACACCAACTCCACCTCTCTCCACCATCTCCACCTCTCTCCACCATCTCCACCACCCTCTACCATCTCCACCTCTCTCCATCTCCACCACCCTCCACCATCTCCACCACCCTCCACCATCTCCACCACCCTCTACCATCTCCACCATCTCCACCTCTCTCCACCATCTCCACCATCTCCACCTCTCTCCACCATCTCCACCTCTCTCCACCATCTCCACCACCCTCTACCATCTCCACCTCTCTCCACCATCTCCACCGCCCTCCACCATCTCCACCACCCTCCACATCTCCACCACCCTCCACCATCTCCACCACCCTCCACCATCTCCACCACCCTCCACCATCTCCACCACACCAACTCCACCTCTCTCCACCATCTCCACCTCTCTCCACCATCTCCACCACCCTCTACCATCTCCACCTCTCTCCACCATCTCCACCACCCTCCACCATCTCCACCACCCTCCATCTCCACCACCCTCTACCATCTCCACCATCTCCACCTCTCTCCACCATCTCCACCTCTCTCCACCTCTCTCCACCATCTCCACCTCTCTCCACCATCTCCACCACCCTCTACCATCTCCATCATCACCATCTCCACCACCCTCCACCTCTCTCCACCATCTCCACCTCTCTCCACCATCTCCACCACCCTCCACCATCTCCACCTCTCTCCACCATCTCCACCTCTCTCCACCATGACCACCCTCTACCTCTCTCCACCATCTCCACCTCTCTCCACCATCTCCACCTCTCTCCACCATGACCACCCTCTACCTCTCTCCACCATCTCCACCTCTCTCCACCATCTCCACCACCCTCTACCATCTCCACCATCACCACCTCTCTCCACCATCTCCACCTCTCTCCACCATCTCCACCTCTATCCAACCATCTCCACCACCCTCCACCTCTCTCCACCATCCCCACCTCTCTCCACCATCTCCACCTCTCTCCACCATCTCCACCACCCTCTACCATCTCCACCATCTCCACCATGACCACCCTCCACCATCTCCACCATCTCCACCATGACCACCCTCCACCATCTCCACCTCTCTCTACCATCTCCACCTCTCTCCACCATGACCACCCTCTACCTCTCTCCACCATCTCCACCTCTCTCCACCATCTCCACCTCTCTCCACCATCTCCACCTCTATCCAACCATCTCCACCACCCTCCACCTCTCTCCACCATCCCCACCTCTCTCCACCATCTCCACCTCTCTCCACCATCTCCACCACCCTCTACCATCTCCACCATCTCCACCATGACCACCCTCCACCATCTCCACCATCTCCACCATGACCACCCTCCACCATCTCCACCTCTCTCTACCATCTCCACCTCTCTCCACCATGACCACCCTCTACCTCTCTCCACCATCTCCACCTCTCTCCACCATCTCCACCTCTCTCCACCATGACCACCCTCTACCTCTCTCCACCATCTCCACCTCTCTCCACCACCCTCTACCATCTCCACCATCACCACCTCTCTCCACCATCTCCACCTCTCTCCACCATCTCCACCTCTATCCAACCATCTCCACCACCCTCCACCTCTCTCCACCATCCCCACCTCTCTCCTCCATCTCCACCTCTCTCCACCATCTCCACCACCCTCTACCATCTCCACCATCTCCACCATGACCACCCTCCACCATCTCCAACATCTCCACCATGACCACCCTCTACCATCTCCACCTTTCTCCATATTTTCTCCAGCTTATTTTTCCAGTCTGACGTGTAAGTAGGTTTCTAACCCAAGCAGGGTGAGGGGGGGGGGAGGTGAGGGGAGGGAAGGGTGAGGGGGAGGGGTGAAGGAAAGGGGAGGAGAGGGGGAATAGGAAAAATGGGAATAAGAGGAGGGTCAGGGGGAATAAGAAGAGGAGGAGGGAAAAAGGTGAGAAAAAGGAGGAGACAAGGAAAATGAGACGGGAAGAGGAGGAGGAAAAGGGAAAAAAGTGGAAGAGGAAGGGGAATAAGAGGAGAGGGAGGGAGAGAAGAGGAAAAGGGGAGAGAAGGGGGAAAAGGGAGAGTAGGAGAGGCCAATAATACGGAAGAAGGGTGAGGTGAACAGAGAAGGGAGAGAGGAAGACTGGTGAGGAGAGGGTGAATGTTGCAATAGAGGAGAGGGAGGGAGGGAGGGAGGCGAAAAAGTAAATGCGAGAAGGATAGAGGAGTGTTGAGGGAGAATCATCTTCACCATTAATATCAAATTTCCCTCCCACTCTCCCTTCTTCCCACTTTCCCTTCCTTTTCTCCTTCCCTCCTACTCTCCCTCTCCCCTTTTCCTCCTTCATACACTCCCTTCCTCTCCTCCTTCCCTCCTCTCTCACTCTCCCCCTCCCTTTCCTCCTCCCCTACCACTCTCTCTTCATCTCCTCCCTCCCTTCCACTTTCTCATCCTCTCCTTCACTCCTTCCCATTCCCTCTCCTCCTTCCCTCAGAGATTATGTTCCCACCCCCCTAGGTCAGGTGTGTACGACCAGATCTTCATCATAAAATACCATATTTTACCTATAATGTCAACATCTTTTTCATTCATCTCAAACAACTACATTCAACTTCCTTCATTATATATTCTATTTCGGTGACTTTTCAAAATGAGTTATGCATGACAGAAGAAACTTTTAAAACGTTTGATCAATTAGTGTAATCCGTTTATTTATCAGTGATTTTAATCCATGGGAAAAAGTCCATTTTAAGACAAGTTGATAACGTATTCAAAAACAGATTATTTTCTCCCCACAAACTTTCAGTAAACTTCACTTTAGATAAATTAGTTCAAGTCCTTAACAAAATCCTCGAAAAAAAAATTAGTACAAGAAAATTAACCATTATCCAAACCTGGCTAATTAATTTTAGAATAAAAGTCAGATTTATAGCCGAAACTATTAATTGCCTTGTGTAATCCCCTCCCACATCCACAGTCTAACTCTATGTTCTTTAAACGGGATCAAACCAAACCCCAGCCACTGCAGGTCTTTATAATGATATAATACATTATATCATATCCAAATTATATATATATATGACGTGAACCAAAAAGTGGAATAAAAAATGTCAATATTGAGTTAGTTGAAATATTTAGTCAGGAAGATGTAGTATAAGAAAAATTAACATTATTAAAAAAGTTTTCATACATACATACATACATACATAAATATGCAAGTAAATCACTGTAGGTGCGCGTGATCCAAGTATATGCTGATAACGAAAGCGCTTGGGAACTTCGTGTTTTCTTGTTTCCTTGTGGTTATCAGCATATACATACATACTGTATATACATACACATAACCTGAACCTAAGAAATGGAACGTATCTGAATCCTAAGAGAATAACACACGTAAAATACTGACCACACTGAGTTAGGTTATTATTTACTCTTTGTGACTCGGCCTCTATACCTTGATGATGCTATACGGTATAAGACCTTCTCACGTGGATAAGAATAATGAGAAGAATACAGATGTAGAGAGAGATAAGTATAAGAAAGGGAGGTAGAGAGATAATGCGATAGAGATAAAATAATAAAGACAAAGAGACAAAGAGAGATACTACGATAGAAATGAAAGTATAAAGACAGAGAGATACAGACAATCATTAAGAAAGAAAACAATAAAGAATATAGAGATATAAGTATAAAATTAATAAAATAGAAACACAAGAGAGAGAGAGAGAGAGAGAGAGAGAGAGAGAGAGAGAGAGAGAGAGAGAGAGAGAGAGAGAGAGAGAGAGAGATTTTATATCAATCTTCATCCATTCTCAAATACATATCATTTTCTTTAACTTCATTTTATGTTTTCTCTATTACACCATTCACTTCCCTCCCCCCTTTCTCGTTGACCCCCTCCACTTACCTCCCCTCTTTTCGTCCACTCCCTCCACTTCCCTCCCTCCTTCATCATCCATTTTCTCGTCCATTTCTCTCTCCCTTTTTTTCGTCCACTTCCTCCACTCCCCCCCCCTCCTCTTTCTCGTCCCCCCTCCTTCACCACCCCCTTTCTCGCCCCCTCCTTCACCACCCCCTTTCTCGCCCCCTCCTTCACCACCCCCTTTCTCGTCCCCCCTCCTTCACCACCCCCTTTCTCGTCCCCCCTCCTTCACCACCCCCTTTCTCCCCCCCTCCTTCACCACCCCCTTTCTCC